>KV019615.1:66167-86877 GCA_001598015.1 Dorcoceras hygrometricum | reverse complement strand
AGTAGCGCAAAGAATTCAACGCAATCAACGCTCAAGATGGAAAGAATCAATGGCTGAAATAGAGTCGTGCAATTGCCTTATATCAGGGAACAAGATTTGTACTATTCTGGGAAATAGTACAATTTACAGAGGAGCGTTGCACGGAAATGGAAAGAAGACGACGAATTAGCCTTGACAAGCGCAGAACAGATTTGGAATCTATCTAACGGCTATATCTCTTGAAGAAGCTATTTATTCGAGCAGTTTTGAAGGAAGAAGGTTGACGACGTTGATTATATGAGACGAATAGACGAGAGTGAAAAAGATAGACGAGATAGACGTTGGTGTCGCTGTGAGGCTGTCGCAGAAAACACATTAATTGCACAGTGCACCAGCAGAGGGAAAATCAACAGAAAGACGAAGCAATCGACCGCCATTAGAGAGGAGCTTTCACGAGAGTCGATTGCTGAGTTTTAATTAGCTTGTGTAGAAGCAATTTCCCTAGTGTGTGAGAAACAGAGAGTTGAGCATTTCATTGTATCAAATCTCACACACAGAGATTCATTCACATTGTATTAGTGAATGAATCTCAAAAAGTTTCAAACAGTTCCCGTCCAAGCACGATGACGTTAAACTCATGTGTATGTAGTTAGTCACACAGTTGCGGCTGGTGTGCATTTGTGGAGTCTAGGATTTCTCACAGCTGCTGGTTGTGGGATCGGGTCTGTACACGAGTTGTAAGATCAAATCTTCTAGTGGATCCTTCCGAGGTGGAAGAAGGGGAGATGTAGGACATTGAGGTCCGAACTTCCAGAAACAAATATGCTGCGTATCGTATCTCTTTTATTCATTCAGCACTCGCATTACTTTAGCACGCATAACACACGTTTACAGTTCAGCAATTGCATTTTATACTTAGCATCGTTTACAGTTCATCACACAAGCACTAGCAAGTCTCGAACAGATTTATGTTGTACATAAATCTGTTTGAGTTGTTTTAAAATATTAGGATTCAGTTCTGGTATTTTCCGCATGATTTTTAAATCATACCAGATCTGTCTCCGGTGCTCTTCTGGTGAGTGTTTTATGTGTTCAAGAACAAGAGGTATTGCACCTCATCCTTTGATTAGCAGCGCAAAATTTTTATTAACCTTTCAAAGCAGCGCTGCTAAGTGATTTTCGGTCCTATCAGTTACCTTGCTGGCGTCTAGGCGCCTGGCAACCAAATTCACAGGGAATCTGGCTCTTCAAATGTAGGCGGCGGTAGATCCTCCTAATCAGGTCCACGATCGGAAACACGAGTCCTTTGTCAGTCTGCACTAGAAGATCTGACGAATTCACCACGAACGGAATCTCCTCATCACGCTGATCGGAACAAGTCCGACCACACGAAAACCGGGCGACTGCGACGACGGTCGACGGGCGGCGGAGCTGGGGCGGTCGGCGGCGGCGAGGTGTGGAGAGAGAGTGGGGCGGCTACTTGGAGGCTAGGGTTGTATCAAAGTGTGTTCTAGTTGTAGCCCTAGGTCTAATTTAATAAATAAGTGATGGGCTTGAACCGGCCCAATGGACTTGGGTCAGGCCCAGGTCCATATGAACATTCGGTTCATTTCCATCACTGTGGTTTCATCATAACTCCGATCGACGATCAGATCGGACCGATCGACTCATTTTCCAAAATTTAATATTATGATGTGAAAACAATTTTTCAGACCACCTAGACCAAAATAGCAGTTTAGCCCCTCAACTTTGGGAAATCTCAATTTGACCCCTGTTGACTTTTAGGAAATCGCATTCCCTAAAATCTTCCTCCTATGCTCAACACATTGAGCTCAGTTTCCGTGCGGGAATCATGAATCCAGTACTTGTGTGACCCTCAATGGTTCAGGGATACAGCTAGCCGTGGACTCCGATCGACGATCAGATCGGACCGATCGACTCATTTTCCAAAATTTAATATTATGATGTGAAAACAATTTTTCAGACCACCTAGACCAAAATAGCAGTTTAGCCCCTCAACTTTGGGAAATCTCAATTTGACCCCTGTTGACTTTTAGGAAATCGCATTCCCTAAAATCTTCCTCCTATGCTCAACACATTGAGCTCAGTTTCCGTGCGGGAATCATGAATCCAGTACTTGTGTGACCCTCAATGGTTCAGGGATACAGCTAGCCGTGGGCCCACAACCATTGTGACTCCGAAATCACAATCTCGGACTTGCCCAACGGAACAAGGTAAAGCGCCTAGCAACATCACGCCATGACCCCTTAGGTATCACCGATAGTGCCTGCAAGAACCATTTGGTCATAGTTACATCGCGAGTGTAACTAGGTAAACACATTTACCTAAAACACTTCTAGTACTCTGGCCAGAGATTTATACACTATTATCTCCTCAGATAGCATAGGATATTCACGCATGAAAGCGAGCGGTGAATCCTCGACAACGAAGCATCGACTCCTACATGCATCGGGACCTCACCCAATCCCGCCAACTAATGACCCCAAGTGAGTCGGTAAACGGGTCAAAGTGAGGCTCCTATCATGTAGAGTCTCAATGACGTTTCGAGTAGTGAGGACTAATCAGTACAACCAAGACCTCGGACTTATCCACTCGACAAATGGTAACCACTTGGAAAGTCCGAACGAGGGTAGTTCGATAGATCACCAGGTCACTATCCATCTGCATGCTCAGAACATCACAATGTTCCCTACCAATGAAACATGGTACTTCACATCGCAGATGCTAGTCTCAAGCTCGGGCGGTCTTATCCTCATTTTGACGGCCCAATCGACTAGGAACGAGTTCAGAATACACAGTGACTATTAGATGTGTTTCATGATAGCCATCATATCCACTATCACATCTAACATGCACTATGGTGCATTCTAGGTCTTTATCCAACACAATTGTTAACATTATTACATAATGAAAATAAAGAATGCCATAAAGAAATGCGTATTTCATAAATAAAGATCGTTATACACAAGAGTCAATAAAACTCACACGCCACAAGTTGGCTAGTTGGGCATCTACTCTAACACATCTGGATCTGATCTGGATACCAATTGATGTACTGCAGGATCTGCTTGTATATCAACTTGAGCAGTAGTTGGTCCAACATCCGCAGCTGACACAGTAGATGAGATTTGTTCCTGCACGGGGTCAATGTTAGTCAAATCAATGACTACTGGGTTACCTGCCAGATCTGCTTGTGCGTTATCTTGTGGTGTGTCCAGATCTGGTTGGGGATCAGCTGAATGTCTTGGTTGTGGCACGTCGTCATCTGATTCATCAAGACTGATTGATTCCACACATGAACACAACTCGTGTAAGCTCGCAGCTGAATTTGATCGAAAGTTGATCTCGTCGAACACAACGTGAGCTGATTCTTCTACTGTCAGGCTCATGTTGTTGAACACTCTGTAGGCTTTGCTCACACCTGAGTATCCAAGAAATAAACCTGCATCAGATTTGGCATCAAAAGCTGTTAGGTGCTTTTTACCGTTATTATGAATGAAACATCTGCACCCAAACACCCTGAAATATGATATATCAGGTTTCTTGCCACTCCAGATCTCATATGGGGTAACTCCATGGGTCTTGTTAATCATAGATATGTTCTGAGTGTAGCAAGCTGTGTTAACTGCTTCTGCCCAGAACTTTTGTGAAATACCGGAATAAGCAATCATAGATCGAGAAGATTCTTTTAAAGTTCGGTTTCTCCTCTCAGCTAGCCCGTTCTGCTGAGGAGTTCTAGCTGCTGAAAGCTCATGCTCTATCCAAATGTCTTCCAGATAAGATGATAGCTTATAATTTAAAAATTCAATTCCTCTATGATCTTATCCGGTTGACAGTACAAGATTTGTCATTTTGCAAATGTTTTAAAAGCTTAATCAGCTGGTGAGCAGTTTCAGATTTTGATTTTAAAAACAACAGCCATGTAAATTTTGTAAAATCATCCACAACGACAAGTGTAGCAACCGGACTTTTCTTAAACTAAATCAAGAACTTTGGGGTTCGAATTGAAAATTGCCAAAATTTCGATCTTAACATAAATGGATACTTCAATATACTTTCTGGACTCAATGGCAATTGTAACCAAAATTTAATTTAATGAACAGGAACAAATCTGCTCAAATACTGTGCGGAACATCATAAACAAGGTAATGTAAATTCTGAGTCAGATTTCAACAAAACGAAAAATCAGAAATCTGAATAAGTACAAAAACTATAACTATAGTTCTGTACATCAAATCCGAATAACAAAAGAACGAAATGGAAACTGTGTCCACGATAAACAATCTCCACCTCTTATCAGATCTCACCATCCAGCTCCTGCAAAACATTACCTGCACTCAAGAAAACTAGTGAGCCTAAGGCTCAGCAGGTAAAATCTGGAATATCAAAATCACTTAGCACAAGCAATCGATATTTGATACATTTCAGAAATTTGAATAGCTTAAGAATAATTAAGCTAAGTAACATAAGCTGTGAAATCTGAAATCAATTTGAAAGCATAAGCATATGAGTTCTGAAATCATTTTCTTTACTTCTGATAAAGAAACATTTTTAATATTCTTCAGAGTTATGATTAAAATCACTCTTGCGCTCTTTCTTTCTTTTCCTGAAATTATGACAGAGACACCTGTACAGTTGGTCCATTCGTTTGATCAAACTATCATCTGATATCAGGGGCTAGGATAAATCCCATCTATGTGAAGGGGTATACAGATTCGTCAATCCGTAATCCTGATCCTTCCTGTTGTTGAAGGGGCACACTGGTTCGTCAGCCAGGCACTCAACCTTCCTCTGGGGACCGTCTGTTATCTAAGTCATAACTTAAAGCTTTTCTGTAAAACATTCTTTCTTTCTGCTCTTTCTTTTCTTTCGTAAATCTGTTTTCTTCTCTCTGGTACGGTTTACTGGTTTTATACATATAATGATATTCTGGAACACTTTGAGTTTCTCTATAATGCTTGCGAAGATGATAAAGTCAGTAGAAATCTGTTCAATTGGATCGAATAAATCTTTCGAATCAAAGCAGAAATGAGTAAGGAATCCAAATCTGTAATTTTTGTATTTTTCGAATCGGTCTTGAAAAAAATAAAAGTGAAATCTGAATCGCACGTAAGTTTCTCAGCGAAGAAGAAAGAAATTAGATCCTGACTGTTGGTCAACTCAGATGTCAACGCAAATTGAATGGAATTATTTTGATGTCAATGGTCAACCATAGTCAACTCAGATTTCAATGGTCCACACAGTAGTGTTAACCATATTCAGATTTGAAACAAAACTCGCATCTGAACTTCGAATAACATAGAAACAGAACTCTAACTCGGAATCTGTCCAAAATGGAAATTCAGCTTTGGTTTAAGAACCCGATTTCAGACATAGCCATATGAACGAACACAATGAACGATTGTTTCCTTCGTCTGAAGAAATCAAAAGATCTCAAGAAATTTCTGGATTCAATCGAATAAGCTAATTGTAATCTACTTCGAAGAAAATCTTTAGAATTCTCGAGAACTAACTGGAAGAACATCAACAATCATCTTTCAAAAATTCTTTCTAAATCAAAAGTCTGTAAACACGTACTTCTTCATAAAACAGAACGTAAACTTTCTTTTATTTGAAAAACAGCCGTGGCTATCTTCAAATCTTTAAACCGCATACAAACATACAAAAACAGAACTGGATATATTCTTTCATGAGTATAGCAAGAAACAGAGTTTACTTGTCTGTATTCTGCAACACAATTACAGATGGAAATCTGGCAAATCACGTATGAACCGCTTGTCTCCTTCAAAAAGCTTTGAAAGGTTTTGCTCGGCTTCTTTACAGAGAGCACCACTTGAAAATGTTTTGTTTGAGAAATAATGATGCATGATGTGGCTAACATCCTATATATATATGAATTAAAATGCCTAAGGAAGAAACACGTTTAATCAATATGCCAAAAATCTTTTACAAGTCCTGCTCCACTTAAAAGGGAAATTTGATGATTTGAACCGAGCTAATTTATTTAAAAAGATGAAGGATTCAATTGGCTTGTACAATTGCATTCTTAAAACTGGAAATCAATTCAATCAAAACAGGAATTGATTATCGCATGTAACTCAAATCTGAAATTCAACTTGATGCATAAACGAAAGCTGAATTCACATATTATCATTTCTAGAACTCAACCGAAATAAAAGTTGAATAAAATAGCATTTCAATTGAATCTCTCAAATCTTATAACTTTCTAATTGTGGATTAAAATATTCTGGTCGTTACAATCTACCCTCCTTAAAAGAATTTTGTCCCCAAAATTACTTACTTAAACAGATCTGGGTAGCTACTTTGCATATCAGATTCGACTTCCCACGTAGCTTCTCTTTCAGTGTGATTTGCCCACTGAATCTTGATCATAGGGATAGTCCTATTTCTTAGCTTACGATTCTCTCTTGACAGAATCATCTCTGGAGTTTCTTCATAAGTCAGATCTGACAATAACTGAATAGGCTCATGCCTAAGCATATGTGAAGGATTCGCAATGTATTTCCTCAAAACTGATATATGGAACACATTATGCACTGCTGACAACTCTGGAGGCAATGCTAGCCGGTAAGCTAAAGTTCCGATTCTTTCCAAAATCTGAAATGGTCCAATAAATCTAGGACTCAGCTTTCCTTTTCGTCCAAATCTCATAACACCCTTCATCGGTGCTATCTTTAGGAACACATGATCTCCTACTTCGAAATTCAGATCCCGGCGATGGCTATCTGCGTAGCTCTTCTGCCTACTCTGTGCTATCTTCATTCGATCACGTATTATTTTAATGGCTTCAATAGTCTGTTCTATAATATCTGGTCCTATTTCTGTTCTTTCACCTACCTCATCCAAATGTATCGGTGATCTACATTTCCTGCCATACAGAGCTTTGTATGGAGCCCTTTCTATCGAAGCTTGGTAACTATTGTTATAGGTGAACTCAACTAAGGGTAATTTAAAATCCCAATTGTCTGCAAAGTCAAGAACACACGCACGAATCAAATCCTCCAGTATTTGAATCACTCTTTCGGATTGTCCATCTATTTGTGGATGGAACGCTGTACTGAAGGTTAACTTAGTTCCCATGGCTTTATGTAGGCTTTTCCAAAACATTGAGGTAAATCTAGGATCTCGATCTGATTCTATAGAACTTGGAATTCCATGGAGTCTGACTATTTCTTTAATATACAATTCAGCATACCTATTTAAATCATACTTCGTTTTAACTGGCAAAAAGTGTGCTGACTTGGTTAATATATCAATGATAACCCATATAGCATTATATCCATGGAGTGTCCTAGGTAATCCTACAATGAAATCCATCGTAATATTATCCCACTTCCATACTGGTATAGGGAGAGGCTTTAACATCCCAGCTGGTTTCTGATGCTCTGCTTTAACTTGTTGGCATGTTAAACATTCGGAAACGAAACTGGAGATATCTCGTTTCATTCCTAACCACCAAAACAGGTGTTGTAAATCTTTATACATCTGTGTTCCTCCTGGGTGAATTGAATATGGTGTGTTATGGCTTCATTCATAATCTCTTTGCGCAAATCACCTGTGCGTGGTACCCACAACCTATTCTGGTATCTTACAATTCCCCCTTCTGTCGTATAAAGATTTCCTACTTTATCTTCATCCTGTTTCTTCCACTTCTGAAGTGATCATCTCTTGCTTGACCATCTCTAATCCGATCTTTCAAAGTAGACTGGATCGTAAGAACTGATAGCTTAGCATCATTCTCTTTTGTGACTATTCCTAGTTCAAATCTGTTAATCTCTCTCGCTAATGGAATCTGAACTAAGATATGTGCAAAACCCACACTTCTTCTGCTTAACGCATCTGCTACTACGTTATCTTTTCCTGGGTGGTAGATGATCACACAATCATAATCTTTAACCAGTTCTAACCATCTCCTTTGCCTCATGTTAAGCTCTTTCTGGGTAAAGAAATACTTAAGGCTCTTATGGTCTGTGAAGATTTCGTATTTCTCTCCATAAAGATAATGTCTCCAAATCTGTAATGAAAAAACAACTGTTGCTAATTCTAAGTCATGCGTAGGGTAATTCTTCTCATGCACCTTCAGCTGTCTAGAAGCATAAGCAATCACCTTATTGTCCTGCATCAAAACAGCTCCTAATCCTGTCTTCGACGCATCTGTATAAATTACAAAGTTTCCTTTCCTCGATGGTAACGTCAAAGCAGGGGCCTCTATTAATGCCAACTTTAATTTCTCAAAACTGGACTGGCATTCTTGAGTCCAATCATACTTAGCATTATTCTTAGTTAATGACGTTAAAGGGACAGCTATCTTAGAAAATCCCTCTATAAATCTTCGATAATAACCTTCTAGTCCTAAGAAACTACGGACCTCTGTTACGCTCTTAGGTACAGGCCATTATCGAACAACTTCTACTTTACGAAGGATCTACTTCTAGCTCCTAATCCTGTCTTCGACGCATCTGTATAAATTACAAAGTTTCCTTTCCTCGATGGTAACGTCAAAGCAGGGGCCTCTATTAATGCCAACTTTAATTTCTCAAAACTGGACTGGCATTCTTGAGTCCAATCATACTTAGCATTATTCTTAGTTAATGACGTTAAAGGGACAGCTATCTTAGAAAATCCCTCTATAAATCTTCGATAATAACCTTCTAGTCCTAAGAAACTACGGACCTCTGTTACGCTCTTAGGTACAGGCCATTATCGAACAACTTCTACTTTAGAAGGATCTACTTCTATCCCATTCTGAGAAATAATATGACCAAGAAATACAACCTTTTCGATCCAAAATTCCCATTTACTAAACTTAGAAAACAATTGCTTAGTTCTCAAAATCTTCAGAATTTCTCTAAGATGTTCTGCGTGCTCAAATCTATCCTTAGAGTAAATGAGAATATCGTCGATGAATACGATGATGAATCTGTCTAGAAAAGGTTGAAATACGCTATTCATCAGATCCATGAATACAGATGGCGCATTTGTTAGGATAAAATTTATGGTTTTGGTGATAACAAAATGACAATTTAAATCTGGATAATCAGACGCACTGTGTAGTAGTGAATTCAGTCGACAGGCTTATCCAGACGTGGCTACAGTAAATCAGTTGTGAGGTGAAACCAGTCGTTAGCTACAGTGGTGTGGTCAATCAGTCGATGGGTTATACAGTCTAGAGCTACAGTGAATTTATCTTTGGTATCAGTTGAAAGATAGTGTTTTGATTTTTCAGACGAGGGTATTGATTCAGTCGTTGGAAAAACTAGACGCAAGCTATAGTGTTTTTGTAACCAGACGCAAGCTACAGTGTTTTTGTATCCAGTCGCAAGCTACAGTGCCTTATATGAGCAGACGCAAGAATTCAAATATTAGCGTGTGCAAAACGACAGTGTTGTAATAAGTTGAAGCGACATCGTATTGGAACCAGTCGAGAGCTACAGTGCTATACTTAACCCATCGAGGGCTTTTAGCAAAACGATGTCGTATGGATAAGTTAAAACGTCAGCATTTTTAATTACCCAGTCGTTGGATTTATAAGAACCAGTCGAGGAATAATGCACGTGGTATAAAGGAAACCAGTCGGTGCTTACTTTTTAACATTCTTCCAGTCGCAACCTCATAAACAACGAAGGTGTTGAAGCAGGTGAACAAGAGAAATTTCAGGCGCAAGCGATAAAGAAATTCAAATACGTTGGCTTACTCAAATTGGAAAAGATTAACAGAATCGTACAATTTCCTGTATTTTAGGAGACAGCGTCGGTACTATTTTGGGTAAATAGTACATATTTTCAGAGGTTGTTACACGGTTATTGCACAGATATGGAAATCAACAAATTAGCTCTGACAGTGTGCAATTTACCTTGTAGTGGAGCAGAGGATACGGTTATGAATTATCTGAATTTCAAAAAGGGATTTTGTTTCCTTAACAGATGAAAATGACTGTTGAAGAATGATGTCTATAAATAACAAGCGATTTGAATCGAAGCAAACAACTCTTGCTATTGCTACTGCTGAAACTCTGCCTAACTATTTTTGAGCCATTCATTATTGAAGTTATTCTAACAAAGCTGAAGACTCGAAGAACACTACTGTTGTTATTCATAGACAAACCTTCGAGTCCATTCTCTGGTTCATCTTGTTGAATCGAGTTTCATTGTCTTAGAAACCAGAGAGTTTACAGTACTCAAATTACGTATATTCATTGTTACAATATTTGATTGAGTCTGTAACAAACGGGCTTCTCAAAAAGCCGTTTGAAAATTTACGAGTGTTGTAGATCAGCAGCTGTGTCTGCGTGATACATTGTGGAGATACTAGGAGTTCTCGTAGCTGCTGGTTGAGGGATCGGGTGTTTGTAGAAGGCCTACTTGCATCAAATCTTCTAGTGATACCTTCCGAGGAGGAAGAAGGGGAGACGTAGGATATTTATATCCAAACTTCCAGAAACAAATCCTGAACTCTTATTTCTTTACTTTACGCTCTTGAATACTGCATTTACATATTATTACTGTTCACAAGTTAATTGGCCTTTTTCCGCACAAACATTGTTGGCCAAAAGACTTGCATAATACTGAGATACCTTAAGTCTGGTAACTCGGACTTAAGTTAAGCCGTGCGTGTAAAACACTTTAAAAGATTTCAAAAATCGAAGGAGTTCATTCAACCCCCCCCCCCTTCTGAACTCCTGTTCATATATTGATCCTATTTCTGGGACCATCAATTGGTATCAGAGCAGGCGCATCTCAGTTATGGAACAGTTATCATTTGTGCTTTATCTTATATAAATATGTCTACCTCACAAAAAAACGTATTTTTCTTCTCCAGAGATGAATACGATGATTGGAAGATTCGCATGCAGGCGCATCTTGCTGCTATGGATGACGAAATGTGGAATGTTATTACTGATGGGCCATTGAAGATAATGAAGCCCAATCTGGCGTTTGCTGTATCAAATGGGGAGCCTCAGTTTCTTGAGAAAGCCAAACATGAATATACAAATGATGACAAGAAGAAAGCCAACATGGACAATGTGGCCAGGGACATTCTCTACAAAACTCTGGACAAAGACAAGAATATGTTCAGTAAAATCAAGACCTGTGCCACATCAAAAGAAATCTGGGCAAAGCTGGTCCAGATATGTGAGTGCAGTGATGAAACAAAAGAGAACAAGTTGACGGTGGCTCAACAAAAATACGAATCCATCAAGATGAAGAATGGAGAAACCATGACAGAGTTTGATGAGCGATTCAGTGCAATAGTGATCGAGCTGAACAGTCTGGGCAAAGAATACAGCAACAGAGAACTTGTACTGAAAGTGATGAGAGCATTGCCCAGAGAGTGGGACGTGAAGACCATGGCGATGAGGGAGTCAAAGGATTTGAACAAGCTGGAGCTTCATGATCTATTCGCAAATCTGAAGGCATATGAGTTTGAACTCGAAACAAGATCTGAAGCGCCATCTACTTCCCAGCCAACCAAAGAATTAGCAGCAACCACAACCACTGAACAGTGCTCTCCAAGAACAAGCAAATCAGCAGATCAACACAGTGATGACATCATGTCCCTCTTCGTCAAGAAGTTTGGGAAATACTTGAGAAGATCCTTTAACCCTTCTACTCCTTATAATAACTATAATAAATCTGATAAATCTGTATCTGACGTGATATGTTTCAATTGTGAACGACCAGGGTATTTTGCAGCTGAGTGTAACAGGCCCAAGAAGGATGACAGATACAGAAGAGATGAGAAGGAGGATAGATACAAGAAGGAGGATAGATACAAGCGAGATGACAAGAGAAGTGACAATGGATACAAGAAAGATGAGGAAACTGATGAAAGAGCTGTTGAGAGATCAAAGGAGCGATCCAAGGATATGAGGATGAGAACAAGACCTGAAAGAAGGCCAAATAGAAAGAATGACAGGAAGGTGTGATGGCAGAAGAGAGCACCAAGAGCTGGGCGGATAGTGATTCAGAATCTTCATCCAGCAGCTCATCATCTAGTGATAGTGAACAGGAGGAGGTTCACTGCCTCATGGCTGATCAAACATTGGACGATGAGGTATTTGATTTCTCCAATGTTGAATTTACACGTGAGGATCTAGTTCAGGCACTGAACGATATGGTCCATGAGTACAAAACTCTATCTCACACATTTGAGGAAATCAAAGCTGAAAACGCTAGTCTGAAAAATAGTTCAGCTAAATCAAGTTCTGATGAGCTTGAAGATACTGACAGTTTAAAGACTGAGTTGATTAGGCTGATCAAAGCTGAAAACGCTAGTCTGAAAAATAGTTCAGCTAAATCAAGTTCTGATGAGCTTGAAGATACTGACAGTTTAAAGACTGAGTTGATTAGGCTGAAGATAGAAAATGATTTGTTGAGAAATGAGGCCAGCGAGCTCAAGGTTGAAGTCGATAAATTAACTAAAGAAATGAGCTCCTGGAACCAGTCTACTCGTTCTCTCCACAAGCTGAATGAAAGTATAAAGCAAGTTTATGATAAATCTGGCATTGGCTTCAGTAGTGGTGAGAGCAGTGAAAGGGAGACAAGTACTCAACCACAATTAGTATATGACAAGTTCAACAAAATGAGCTTTGTCAAAGCTAATGTGATATATGATTGCTTTGAGTCGGTAACATATGATGATCAGAACTCCCCAAAGTTGAGTGATAATGGAAAAGCTGGTATCGGCTTTTCAAAACCTGAGAGCTCCAAGCCTAACTGGCTAAAGAACAAATTGGACAAAGACAAAGCGAAAGCTGGTCAAAAACCGTTTGTTCCTAACCAGTCGTGGCGTAGCTCAAAGAAGGTAAAAACTGGTTGGAAAAATACTCAGCCAAGGAGAGATTCATATGGTCAAAATGTGAAATCAAAACTCAACAGATCTCACCGTAATTATGCACAGACTTTTGTGGATCCTAGCACTAGAAAGACAGTAAGGATAATTCAAGTCTGGGTCCCGAAAGGGATAATCCAATCTGGACCCAAGTAAAATTGGGTACCAAAATTTGCTTGTGTGATTGCAGGGCAATAGGTACAAAGCTACTAATGACTCAATTATCTGGTACTTGGACAGTGGGTGTGCACGCCATATGACAGGGAACCCAAAGCTATTGACAGATGTTGTTCCACACAAAGGAGCGAAAATTGTCTTTGGTGATAATGCACACGGTAACACTGTGGGTAAGGGTAAGCTTACCCATGGTAACATCTCTATCTCAGATATATTGGTTGTTGATAATCTCAGTTACAATTTGATTAGTATCAGTCAACTATGTGACAAAGGTTACATAGTTAACTTTCAACAACACACGTGCACGGTTCAGAACTCAAATGGTCTGACTGTATTGGTGGGTAAAAGATCAGGGAATACCTACGTTATCGATTGGTCAGAGCAGTTGAAGTCTGAACAGCTTTGTCTTACAGCTGACTCTTCCAAGAGCTGGTTGTGCCACCAAAGAATGAATCACTTGAACTTCAAAACAATTGCCAAGTTGAGTGAACATGATATGGTTTCTGGTATGCCCAAATTAAAATTTTCTAAGGACAAGATTTGTGCAGCATGCCAACTGGGAAAACAAATTCGATCTACTTTCAAAACAAAAGGCGGTAAACGTTCTTCCCGAAGCTTAGAGCTTTTGCATTTGGATCTTTTTGGTCCTATTTCTATAACCATCTTAGGGGGAATGAACTACACCCTAGTCTTTGTTGATGATTTTACTAAATATACTTGGGTGGTGTTTTTAAAGGCAAAACTGATACCGCTGACCAGTTGATTAGGCTTTTAAAAAGTTTGCAAAATGACAAATCTTGTACAGTCAACCGGATAAGGAGTGATCGAGGAACAGAGTTTTTAAATCAAAAATTATCTTCTTATCTGGATGATATTGGAATAAAGCATGAGCTTTCTGCAGCTAGAACTCCTCAGCAAAATGGTTTAGCTGAGAGGAGAAATCGCACTTTAAAAGAAGCTGCTAGATCTATGATTGCTTATTCGGGTATTTCTCAAAAATTTTGGGCAGAAGCAGTTAACACAGCGTGTTACACTCAGAACAGATCAATGATTAATAGGATGCATGATAAAACCCCATATGAGATCTGGAATGGCAAGAAACCTGATATTTCATATTTCAGGGTGTTTGGATGCAAGTGTTTCATTCATAACAATGGCAAGAAGCATCTAACAGCCTTTGAACCCAAATCTGATGCAGATATCTTTTTAGGCTATTCTGCAGTGAGCAAAGCATACAGAGTGTTCAACAACAGAAGCTTAGCTGTTGAGGAATCCGCTCATGTGATTTTCGATGAAACAAGTTTCAAATCAAACTCAGCTACAAGCCTTCATGATTTGTGTTCACGTCTGGAATCAACATCCCATGAGGAATCAAACGACGACGTGCCACAAAGATATTCAGTTGAGGATGAACAACCAGCAGTGGTCACAACGCACAACAATGTCCAACAAAATCCAATAAACGACGCTCAACCATCGACTGGACAACCAGATGCAAGCACTTCAACTCAAATGGCGTCTGGACAACCAGTCGCAAGCGTTACGTATCAATTGACATCACAACCAACTACTGGTGACCCAGTCGCAAGCATCACAAGATCAACGTCTGGACATCCAGCTGCAAGCATGTCTTCACCAACGACTGATCAACCAGTCGCAAGCACTTCTTACCAGCTGGAAGCAGACGCAGACACTAACAATATTCAACATCAAATGGCGTCTGGATCCAGTCGTTGCAAATCAGCAAACAACACAGGGGGAACAACAAAGAACAAATCCCATTGGACTTGATCTTCGTTGGAATAGAAATCATCCACCTGAGCAAGTCATAGGTAATTTCGAATCCCCTGTTCGCACAAGAGGCCAGCTATCTCAGTATGATCATTTTGATGCTGCATTTCTTTCGCATGTAGAACCTAAGGTAATTGATGAAGCCTTAGCAGACCCAAGCTGGATAGATGCTATGCAAGAGGAGTTGAGACTTCAAGGTCTTTCAGATGGATGTCAAGAGTGCCTTTCTAAATGGCGTCTTGATAGAGGAAGTGTATGTTGCACAACCTCCTGGCTTCATAGATCATACAAATCCAGATTTTGTTTACAAACTGGACAAGGCTCTATACGGGTTGAAGCAAGCACCCAGAGCCTGGTATGATACACTCACTAATTTTCTTCTTGAGCATAAGTTCACTATAGGCACAGTAGATAAGACGTTGTTTAAATTTGTTAAGGATGATCAGACCTTATTAGTTCAGATTTATGTTGACGATATTATTTTTGGGTCAACTAACCCCAAACTGTGCAAGAAATTTTCCAAGCTCATGCAGGATAAATTCGAGATGAGCATGATGGGGGAGCTAACTTTCTTTCTGGGCTTACAATTTCTCCAGTTGGAGAATGGAATATTCATCAACCAGGCGAAATATACAAAAGAACTGCTGAAGAAATTTGGAATGGAAAATAGTTCAGCAGCAGCAACTCCCATGAGCTCCACAATCAAACTCGACAAAGATGAAGCTGGAACTGCCATCGAGGTATCTTTGTATCGTGGTATTATAGGCTCTCTGCTATACTTGACTGCTAGCAGACCAGACATCATGTTTGCTGTCTGTATGTGTGCTAGATTCCAAGCAGAGCCAAAGCAATCGCATTACATTGCTGTAAAGCGAATATTGAAATACTTGAAGGGTACTCCCAACGTGGGTCTTTGGTATCCCAAAGACTCAGGCTTTCAACTAATTGGTTACAGTGATGCAGATTACGCAGGTTGTAGGATTGATCGCAGGAGCACAAGTGGAACATGTCAATTCTTAGGGGATCGACTAATCTCCTGGTTCAGTAAGAAGCAAACATCCATTGCCACGTCAACAGCCAAAGCAGAATATCTTGCTGCTGGCAGTTGTTGTGCTCAAATCCTCTGGATTCAACATCAATTGAAGGATTATGGCATTGATGCTTCCGAAGCTCCTATTCTCTGTGACAACACAAGTGCAATAGCGATCACCCAAAATCCTGTGCTGCATTCAAGAACCAAACTTATCGACATCAGGCATCATTTCATCAGAGACCATGTGCTAAAGAAGGACGTCTGGTTGGAGTATATGTCGACGGAGCAACAAGTTGCTGACATCTTCACCAAACCTCTGCCAGACGCTAAGTTTTCTTATTTTAGAAATATCTTAGGTCTCCTTGAATTGCCTTGATTGTCTGGGCTCTAACATTTGCAGGTTGTTAGCCATCGCTTCACTCAGTTGCAAGCCACGTGTTCAGGGGGAACAGTAGACAACCAGCTGAGAGAAGCATATTGTGTTGGGAATATATACCAGTCGCAGAGTATACCAGTCGCAGAGTATACCAGTCGCAGATATACCGGTCGAGGTAAGTACCAGTTGCAGGGGGAACCAAGATCTGGATTGTTAAGTGTGACGTCATCTGAATATGTTGCGTCTGGACACTCAGATGTTGCATATATACAGTCGATACTTATTTGTGACCAGATCTTGTTTACCTTGCGAAACATTAAAAAAAAAACAGCTGCAAAGTTATTAAACCAGACGCAGCAGTTGTGACTTGATATTTTTGGCGCGCGTTTTCTACGATTAAAATATTTGTTTTGCAAATATCTTTTGAAAATATTTTGCTCGATTAAAATATTCTGCAAAATCTTTTACTCAGTACAGTTAAAATATTTTGAAAATCTTTTCCAAAAATGGTACGCGTTGCTGGATGATTGACACATGTCCTTGTCATCATTCCAAAAGTCACATCTACACCGTTCCCTAGTTTTTAACTTTTCGTATTCCATATATATAACGGCGTCCATTGTTCATTGTCTCCTACCTTGCAATATTTGCTTTATCATACTCTCGTATTTTCTTGTGTTCTCTCTTGCAAATACTTTTCAGGCATTTCTTCACTCAGTATCCGACAACAATGGCATCATCACTAATCAGGAGCAGCCATCACATTGATTTTGATTCTGTTTTTAGCATGGAGGATGCGAGTCTAGAACCGGTGTTTGAATCGTTGATTGCGATGGGGTTAAAGGAATTTTTGGGTTGCCCCGCCATCTTTTATGAAGCCGCTCTCACCGATTCTTTGCTAATGGTTCTGTCAGAAATGGAGTTGTGGTCAGCACTATTGGGGGAACAGCCGTTGAAATCTCTGAGTCAGTTTTTGCAACGATGTTTGAGCTACCCTCTGAGGGTCTGACAGATTTATCAAATGTGCCAAAGGATCTGTTGTTTGATGATCGGAGCTTATTTTCTAACTCCAAAGAGCAGGTTAGCATCTCGTGTCTCAAAAAGGAATTGAAAATAGAGTATCGTCTTCTCCACGATATTCTGGCGAAAACGATTTACGTCAAGGCAGGTTCATTTGATGCGGTGACGCGTGATAGATTCATGTTAATGACAGCTATTACGTTTGACGTAAAAATAAATTGGAGTACTCTGTTATTTGGTGTTTTGAAAGCTATGGTGACACCGGGTTCCAAGCAGGCAAAAGGCTTTGCCATTCAAATTGGTGTTGTGTTTTCAAACTTACCTGGATTGGAGTTGGGCGAACCCCGTGCTTTCCCTCCACCCAGAGTGTTGAATGAGAAGACGGTGCATAGATTTGTTCACATCAATGAACAAGTTGGAATGGAGAAAACCACAGTCTCTCCACCGATGAAGAAAACTCCTAAGAAGAGGGCTGTGTCGAAGAAGCGACCAGTAGATAGTGATGCTGAAGTGGCTCCGTTTGTCGAGAGGAAAAGGACCACCAAGAGCAAGCCAGCTGCCGCTAAAAGATTACCAGTTAAAGAACCAGTTAGCACTACGTCTGAACAACCAGTCGCAGAGGTTGTGACTGGTGAACGAGGACCAGTCGCAGAGGTTACGACTGGGGATGCAGATGCAGCTATTGAACATGTAACGACCCTCATTTTCTTGACGGAATAATCATAAGTTTTGGGGTTCAATTGAATGAAATCAAAAGTTATAAACATCGGAGGATGGATCGCTACTAACTATCGGGGTGGAAATAAGAATGATGAAATTTTTCACATTCGAAGATGAGAAATCAAGGATAACTCATGCAAAGGTGCGGAAATGAAGAAGCTGATATAGCATATTTAAATAATGCATCTCGTAGTGTGATAACGTCTGGTACAAATACTTATAGCATAACAAATTTCGAATTCTATTTGGATACAACTTCGTAACAAAACATTTTAATACGATACAAAAGTGTTTCCAAAACGACACTATGAACTCTGGAACAAAAGGAAATAAGAAATCTGTTGTCCACGATAAACACATTCCTTCCCTTCTGTTCATCTCCCTCCAGCTCCTACTCTGTATTACCTGCACTCAATGAAAACTAGTGAGCCAAAGGCCCAGCAGGTAAAATCTGGAATATCGAAAGCAAAACATACTATTGTCCATGAACTAATACATACTGGAGTCTGAATCGGAATTATGCTTATGAATAACCAAGCGTAAACATAAACATGAAATTTGAGTCAAGTATGAAAGCATAAAACATGAATCAATTCTGGGAACATTTTCTTTAAACATACTTAAGAGCTGCGATCAAAATCACACTTATGCTCTTTATTCATTTTCTGGAAAATTATGACAATACTATAAACATTTGGTCCATTTCGTTTGATCAAACTCCTGATATCAGTCTGAGCACTATGGCTCATGGTTGAAGGGGTATACAGCTCCGTCGAACTGTAATCCTAATCCTTCCTGGTTAAAAGGGCACATGGTTTGTCAGCCGCGCACTCACCTTTTCATTAGGGACCCTTTTCATTGTCATAACTTAAAACATTTCATAAAACATTGTTCTGCTCTTTCTTTCTCTCGTGAAAAACTGTTTTCTTTCTTTTGTTCGAGTTACTGGTTTTTGTTTATCAAATGATATTCTGGAACTGTAAAGAATTCCCTTATAAAGCTTGCGAAAATGAAAACTGAATAACTTAGCTAGTTGAATCTGTCGGATAAGTCGAAAGATTCATTTGAACTGATTCAGAATTGAAAAGAGAATCAAATTCTGAAATTTCGTTATCTGCTGACGAAAACGAAGAATGAACAGTAACCAGCTGAAGTGAATAGTACCAGTCGCAAGACTAATACCAGTTGGATAAACAGTACCAGTCGCAACGAATAGGAATCAGTCGCAAGACAAGAATCCAGTCGTGAGGTCTTTTAATTAACTATAAAGTGAAACGATGTCATTAGCATATAAACCAGTCACTACAACCAGCCGCTACAACCAGCCGCTACAACCAGTCGCTACAACCAGCCGCTACAACCAGCTGCTACAACCAGCTGCTACTGGTTTTATGGAACCAACACAACTGCTGAATATCAAAATGAAATGTATCTGCTGAATTTTGAAAGACGACGCAACTGCTGAATTCTAACAAAGTAATACAGCTGCTGAATGTTACGAAAGCATTGCATCTGCTGAAATATGCATCTGCTGAAATATGCATCTGCTGAAATATGCATCTACTGGTTTTTAACGAGAAGTAAAACTGCTGATTTCATACTTAGAATATTTTCGACAAAACAATATCAGCAGTGGTATAAGAACCAGCTCTTGTTCTTAACATACAGATAACCATGAAATATGAAGGTTACCTTCCTCTAAAGACTTCGACATATCTTATGAAAATTCTAGAAAAGATCGAGTAAGCTACTTGTAAGCTACTTCGACGAATGAATCACTGAAAAACTCAGGAATTCATTAGAAGAACATCATCCAAACCTTTTCTAAATCATCTTTAACTCAAAATGCAGTAACTTTCAAAAACAGAGCATGAACTTACGGTTTTCTTGAAGAACAGCCGAGGCCATCTCCCTTTTCTTTAAAACCATACATAATCATAAAAACAGAATTGAATATATGCTTTCTATTGAGTGAGCAAGAAACAGAGTTTACTTGCCTTGTATCTTTAACACAAAAACAGCAGAAAATCCAGTATACTTCTTGCGCACCGCCTGTTTCCTTCAAAACACTTTGAAAGTATTTTGTTCGGCTTCTTGAGAGCGAGCACCGCTTAATATGATTTGATTTGAAAGTAATGATGCATGAAGCAGCTTAAGATCCTATTTATATGATTTACAATGACTAAGGAAAGCAAACACGTTATATCAATATGCAAAACTCTATAAGAAGCGTGCTTTGTTTTTAAAACAAAAGATGTGCATGGAAACCGAGAATTTTAGTTAAATAAAGGATTCACTTGGTTTGCAGAAGTCACTAAACATCTACTGTACTTGCATTCTAACATTTGAATATCAATCCATAACAAAATAAAGATTGATCATGGCATAGACAGAAATATTCAAGAATCGAATTGTAATAGCAATGTAATCCCTCAATCTCATATCTTTCTAATTGTGGACTTCTAAATGATCTGGTCGTTACAGAACATGTAATGCCCCAAAATCCTTAGGACCATATTTATGCATTTCATAAATCATATGGGCCATTTAGGCAATTTTAAATATCATGTATCTGCTGAATTGTTGATATCAACAGGTAAGTTGCGCTGCGGCTGGTTCCAGCAGGTGACTCCAAGTAGCGATGCACGAGCTGATTTTTAAATCGATTGGAAAATGTTTTAAGGAGGTGAAATGTTTTCTTTAAGAGAAGGTTTGGTGTTTTACAAATTAAAATGATATGA
>KV019615.1:43142-55015 GCA_001598015.1 Dorcoceras hygrometricum | reverse complement strand
CAACTGGTTCTTGCAGGCACTATCAGTGATACCTAGGGGATCATGGGGCGATGTTGCTAGACGCTTTACCATGATCCGTTGGGCAGGTCCGGAATTGTGATTCCGGAGCCACAATGGTTGTGGGCCCACGGCTAGCTGTATCCCTGAACCATTGAGGGTCACACAAGTACTAGATTCGAGATTCCCGCACGGATACTCAGCTCAATGTGTTGAGCACGAGAATAGGATTTCGGGATGTGCGACTTCCTAAAGTCAACAGGGGTCAAACCGGGGTTTCTCGCTGTTGAGGGGCAAAACGGTCTTTTTGCACTGGGGTTCTGAAAAACGGTTTTTCAGATCACATTATTCAGTTTCGGAAACTGAGTCGATCGGTCCGATCTGATCGGCGATCGGAGTTACGATGAAGTCTCGGTGGTGGAGATGAACTGAATGTTCATTGTTGGACCCGGGCCCGTTGGGCCCGTCCAAGTCCAACACTTAATCTATTTAAATGTATTTAGGAGACTTAATTAACAACTCAACTCTCATAACTTGAACCCTAAACCTAGTGATAGCCGTCCCTCACCTCCTCTCCAAACGCCGCCGCCGCCGCCCGTTGTCGCCGGAAATTTGTTTCCGGCCAACTCGACGAGGAGAATCCGTTCATGCTGATCTCATCAGCGCTTCTAGTGCAGCCTGACGAAGGAGTCTCGGATCTGGTCGTGGACCGGATTGACGTAAACTACCGCAATCTACCGAGAAGATTTATCCAAGGCCTACGTTTTTCCGTGTCTAAGTTGTATTGTTTTGATTAGGTTGTGCTGTATTAAATCAGTAGCAATGGTTGTATATTTACATCGAATAGCAGCTGTTGTAAACCGCAATTGCAAAGTTATATGAAATACCCTGTTTTCCGCAAATGTTTTAGCAGTAGCGCGCGAACTTAAGTACCTGCTGATCTTCGAATTTGTCTTGTGTTTTGTTTCCTTTGAGTTATAAGAAATGCATCTTATAACAAATTATCTTTTAGCCCTTCTTTTATTCGAAAAATTTTGTTTACCCCAATTCTCGTGGCCCCGTTGGGTTCGGGCGTCACAGAACAAGTCCTTGCTCAACTGGATTTAGTCTTTAAGGATTCAGATGTTGATAGAGGTGACAGGGATGAAACTTGGTTTGATAGGGCTCTCGATGAAGAACTTGCGAATGCGAATCAAGAGATCCAAGACTCCGAGGATGGAACAGATTTTAATGCAGACATTCAGGAGCTACCAGTGTTTGTTGAGACAAGGACTGTACTAGAAGCTGGTGAGAAAGCTATTAGCAGCAAGCAAAGTGCTGAGGAGCACATGTCTATCGACGATTTATTGATGCAGATTTCAGAGGACATGATGCTTCCTTCAGTCACTGCAGCAGAGATTACAAAAATCAGGCTTGGCGAGTCCATAAACATTCCTAGTGTTCAGGAACGCGATTTGTTCTATGCTAGCCTTCCCAGGATTTCCATTCATGACAAAGGGAAGGAACCCCTAGTAGAATATGAGCCTGTTAGAGGGAATCCAGCGAGGGAATCCGTTGAATTGTTTTGCGGAGATGTTGATTTCTTGGTCCAGTTGCGAGATCGGGTTCTGGAAGATGTCGTTCAATTCTTTCATTCATTTTCTTTAAACAAGTTAACTGATTTTGATGGTTTGAAGGCTTTGAGAGCAAAAGAGAGTTTGATGTTGAACTGGGCGGAAACTGATTCGCTTGAAATGGTTGTGAGGAGGAGAGCATATATTCTTGTAAAATATAAGATGATGCTGCTTAGGAAGTTCTTGGAATCTCATCGCAAATATCTTGTTCCTGGGCAGCCGTGGACAGCAACAGCATCTCAAATAATTGATCTTTTGTCTGTTGCCCACTCGAAATCTCTCGAAGTTCTTGTTACACAGCAGAAAGAAAATGGCCTACCTATAGAGCAACTGTGCACTTCGACGTATCTTGATACATCTATAGGTAGTGGTGCTGTACTTGCCCAGTTATTCTCTCAGGCAAAATCAAAATGCTGTGTGCGACCAATGGTGCAAATCGATGGAATGTGGACACCTATTCAAGGTCCTGAGTTTTTGAGAAGTAGTTGCAAACTCTCGTTGTTTTTAAATAAGAGACAAGTGCCAGCAAGTGTGGTTGAAGAAGATTTTGTTCTTCATGGATGTCTGATTGAACGTTCCAATATTTTGGAGCTGCCCCTTCTTTGATCAAGACGTGGGGCTGGGCCCGTGTTTGTACAGAGGTTATACGCTATGGTATGTTTGGTTGCTTGAGACCCGTGCGCGAAGATATTTGCAGAGATATCGTGGTATCTAACTTAGGTGTTGAAAGGATTCCAGCAGGTTTTCGAAGAATTTTTCGCCAGGGTATGGACAGTAACAGTTTTGCTAATTCTTTTGTACAGTTGGATTCAGTGGATATACAGAGTATACAAGAGTTTGAATCAGCCTCTTCTGATGGGTCTACTGTCTACCGGTCTCCCTCTCCAATTTTTCAAAAGGATGATTCTTTTGATCAGGAGGAGCTATTGTACATTGTTGAGAGTCCAGAATCTTCTCCATCTATGCCTCAACGACAAGAGTCTTCTAGTTCGTCCAGTGATTCTCAAATGCATTTTGATTCGAATGATTTACTCCTGGATGACACTACGGAGGCTCAGACTTCGCTACCAGCTGCTACTGTTGATCTCTCTTCTCTTCTGGATGCTCTACAAGCTTCTCTCTTTCAACGTATGGATTATGCTCACGGTGAAATTTTATCTCGACTCCATACCGCTGAACGAGGCCTACAGACCACTCTGGGAAATCAAAATGAATACTTGCGAAATCTTATACAGAGTGCGAGACAAGAAGGAAAACTTCAAGATGATCTTCAGATCCTTCGTCTCAATGAATTGAATAAGTCTGTTATGGACCAAGGTGTTAAAGCTGATACAGATTCATTGGCAATCAGGAGTAAGTTCAATGCGCTCGATGCAAAACTTCTTTTATTGGACGGGCAGGTTGCTGCTATAAGAAGTGAACAATTAGAGTTTCAGGACAAAATCGTAGCAGATCTCCTCAGCCTTTCCACCCAAATTGGTGACATCGTCGATTACATTAGAGGCGGTGATGCCAAAAAGGGGGAAGGAAGCAGCAGCCGCCGCCCTCTGCCTACTCCTGTTCGTGTGGAACGCTGCCCTCTGCCTACTCCTCAACCACCTCCTGATGTTCAAGGCAGTGGACAATCTCTCAGTGTAGAACAGGCTGTGGAATTTGTTCGTGAGGCAGATAGACGGGAGTCAGCTAGACTGGAAAGAGAAAGAGCCAGGGAACGGAGAGAAAGAAGTCTTAGCAGAAGTGGTTCGTGTAAGAGAGGTAGGAGACAGTAGTATAGAAACTGAAATTTTTGTACAATTCTTATGTACAATTTCTATGATTAATGATAGTCTGATTACCAGTAGTTCATGTGCAATTTATTTCTGCATATCTTTTTATCTCGGCTGCTGAAGTTTTGTCATCACCAAAAAGGGGGAAATTGTTAGGATAAAATTTATGGTTTTGGTGATAACAAAATGACAAGTTAAATCTGGATAATCAGACGCACTGTGTAGTAGTGAATCCAGTCGACAGGCTTATCCAGACGTGGCTACAGTAAATCAGTTGTGAGGTGAAACCAGTTGTTAGCTACAGTGGTGTGGTCAATCAGTCGATGGGTTATACAGTCTAGAGCTACAGTGAATTTATCTTTGGTATCAGTTGAAAGATAGTGTTTTGATTTTTTAGACGAGGGTATTGATTCAGTCGTTGGAAGAACCAGACGCAAGCTACAGTGTCTTTGTAACCAGGCGCAAGCTACAGTGTTTTTGTATCCAGTCGCAAGCTACAGTGCCTTATATGAGCAGACGCAAGAATTCAAATATTAGCGTGTGCAAAACGACAGCGTTGGAATAAGTTGAAGCAACATCGTATTGGAACCAGTCGAGAGCTACAGTGCTATACTTAACCCATCGAGGGCTTTTATCAAAACGATGTCGTATGGATAAGTTAAAACGTCAGCGTTTTTAATTAACCAGTCGTTGGATTTATAAGAATCAGTCGAGGAATAATGCACGTGGTATAAAGGAAACCAGTCGGTGCTTACTTTTTAACATTCTTCCAGTCGCAACATCATAAACAACGAAGGTGTTGAAGCAGGTGAACAAGAGAAATTTCAGGCGCAAGCGATAAAGAAATTCAAATACGTTGGCTTACTCAAATTGGAAAAGATTACAGAATCGTACAATTGCCTGGATTTTAGGAGATAGCGTCGGTACTATTTTGGGTAAATAGTACATATTTTCAGAGGTTGTTACACGATTATTGCACAGACATGGAAATCGACAAATTAGCTCTGACAGTGTGCAATTTACCTTGTAGTGGAGCAGAGGATACGGTTATGAATTATCAGAATTTAAAAAAGGGATTTTGTTTCCTTAATAGATGAAAATGACCGTTGAAGAATGAAGTCTATAAATAACAAGCGATTTGAATCGAAACAAACAACTCTTGCTATTGCTACTGCTGAAACTCTGCCGAACAATTTTTGAGCCATTCATTATTGAAGTTATTCTAACAAAGCTGAAGACTCGAAGAACACTACTGTTGTTATTCATAGACAAACCTTCGAGTCCATTCTCTGGTTCATCTTTTTGAATCGAGTTTCATTGTATTAGAAACCAGAGAGTTTACAGTACTCAAATTACGTATATTCATTGTTACAATATTTGATTGAGTCTGTAACAAACAGGCTTCTCAAAAAGCCGTTTGAAAATTTACAAGTGTTGTAGATCAGCAGCTGTGTCTGCGTGATAGATTGTGGAGATACTAGGAGTTCTCGTAGCTGCTGGTTGCGGGATCGGGTGTTTGTAGAAGGCCTACTTGCATCAAATCTTCTAGTGATACCTTCCGAGGAGGAAGAAGGGGAGACGTAGGATATTTATATCCGAACTTCCAGAAACAAATCCTGAACTCTTATTTCTTTACTTTACGCTCTTGAATACTGCATTTACATATTATTACTGTTCACAAGTTAATTGGCCTTTTTCCGCACAAACATTGTTGGCCAAAAGACTTGCATAATACTGAGATACCTTAAGTCTGGTAACTCGGACTTAAGTTAAGCCGTGCGTGTAAAACACTTTAAAAGATTTCAAAATCGAAGGAGTTCATTCAAACCCCCCCTTCTGAACTCCTGTTCTTATATTGATCCTATTTCTGGGACCATCACATCTTTCTGCATTTACATTCATACGCATTGCATATTTAACAACCATGATAAAACTGCTAATGAGCTTTTGATTATAAGAGTTCAGTTTGAGTTATTTCCGCATGATTTTATTTCAATACTCAATCTGTATCTCGGTGCACTTAACATTCAAGAACACTGAGCTATAGAAGCTCAAGTTTTATATCGACCAGATCGCATGCATGCCGGACCAGCTTGCAGAGCAGTTGGGAGAATACCTGTGTCAGGCCTCGTGCTCTAAACAGAGTAAAATCATACAAACACATGCGGAAGCTATCAAAAAGCGGGTAAAATTTTCACTTTTGGCCTGACGGTTTAAAACGATATAATTTAAAATAAAACGACACTCAAAATATATTCAATCCTTGACATCCGTTTCTTAAACACCGATGGGCTTTCAAAGCTGATATTATCTTAGAAGTACTCTCGAATCTGTCAGCTTTGAACAAGAATGAAATCCCACTGGGTATTTTAATCTTAACCTTTCTCTGCTTAAAAACTATAACAGTTTCATTCTTGGTCAACCAATTCCCAAGATTAAATCAAACTCAAGCATTGGCAATACTATCAAATCTGCAAAGATGTTCTTCCCTTGGAGCTTAAGTTCTATGTTACGAATAATATGATTGGTCACTATATTTTCTCCCGAAGGAATCTGTACACAATATCCTACTTCCACTACTTCTGGTTTAACTGGTAAACCCTTAGCAAATCTTTCTGATACAAAGGAATGGGTTGCACCAGAATCTAACAATGCTAACGTATACATACTGGAAACAACGATCTTACCAGTCACAATCGTTGTATCTGCTGAAGCTTGCTCTGCTGTCATGACGTACGCCCTGCTTGTGATAAGCTGTTGTTTCTGTGGGCAATACTTAGATATGTGGCCGGGTTTGCCACAAGTATAACATACATTCTGCCCAAAACGACATTGGCCCGCATGGTTATTCTTGCAAGTAGTCAAATATCACTTCCATAGACTTGATCCAGCTTTCAGCGATAAGCGGATCGGTAGAACCAGCAAACTCCTGAGGTCTCTGTCTTCTGAACCTCTCCTGAGGATCTTCTCTACTAACCATCCTCCCTGATAATTGACCATTCCCCTGACTGGTTTGGTCAACCAAACGCTCTAAACATTGAGCCATACTATTAAGGACAGGGTTCATGCCTTCTGATTCCCCTTTTCTTTCTGTTGTTCCTCTTCTTCTATTACCTCGTCCTGCCATATCTGTAAGGTATCCCAAATCCACCATAATTCTATTATGAGAGATTACTTTATGCTAGAACATGAAATTAACTCACAATCCCCCCCCCCCCCTTCTGAACTCCTGTTCATATATTGATCCTATTTCTGGGACCATCAGCATTAGTTAACCCAAATGGCATAACTAAAAACTCATAATGGCCATATCTTGTTCTAAAGGTTGTCTTGTACACGTCTGCATCTTTAACTCGAATCTGATGGTATCCAGATCTGAGTTCGATCTTCTAAAATGCGGCAGCTCCTCGTAATTGATCGAATAAGTCATCTATCCTAGGAAAAGGATACTTATTTCTAACTGTTAACTTATTCAATTCTCTATAATCTATGCACAGACGCATGCTTCCATCTTTCTTCTTCACGAACAACACTGGAGCTCCCCACGGCGAAGTACTGAGTCTGATAAAACCTTTATCCAATAAGTCTTGGATTTGGTCTTTTAACTCCTTCATTTCCTTGGGGGCAGTCTGTACGAAGGATTCGAAATCGGAGCAGCTTCTGGTACTAAATCGATAGAAATTCTAACTCACGATCTGGAGGCAGACCTGAGATATCTTTTGGAAAGACATCTTGGAAAATCATTTACTACATCTACGTTCTCCAGAGTAATTTCCTTATCTTGCTCTATCGATAAAGCACTTACTAAGAATCCTTGACATCCGTTTCTTAAACACCGATGGGCTTTCAAAGCTGATATTATCTTAGAAGTACTCTCGAATCTGTCAGCTTTGAACAAGAATGAAATCCCACTGGGTATTTTAATCTTAACCTTTCTCTGCTTAAAAACTATAACAGTTTCATTCTTGGTCAACCAATTCCCAAGATTAAATCAAACTCAAGCATTGGCAATACTATCAAATCTGCAAAGATGTTCTTCCCTTGGAGCTTAAGTTCTATGTTACGAATAATATGATTGGTCACTATATTTTCTCCCGAAGGAATCTGTACACAATATCCTACTTCCACTACTTCTGGTTTAACTGGTAAACCCTTAGCAAATCTTTCTGATACAAAGGAATGGGTTGCACCAGAATCTAACAATGCTAACGTATACATACTGGAAACAACGATCTTACCAGTCACAATCGTTGTATCTGCTGAAGCTTGCTCTGCTGTCATGACGTACGCCCTGCTTGTGATAAGCTGTTGTTTCTGTGGGCAATACTTAGATATGTGGCCGGGTTTGCCACAAGTATAACATACATTCTGCCCAAAACGACATTGGCCCGCATGGTTATTCTTGCAAGTAGTCAAATATCACTTCCATAGACTTGATCCAGCTTTCAGCGATAAGCGGATCGGTAGAACCAGCAAACTCCTGAGGTCTCTGTCTTCTGAACCTCTCCTGAGGATCTTCTCTACTAACCATCCTCCCTGATAATTGACCATTCCCCTGACTGGTTTGGTCAACCAAACGCTCTAAACATTGAGCCATACTATTAAGGACAGGGTTCATGCCTTCTGATTCCCCTTTTCTTTCTGTTGTTCCTCTTCTTCTATTACCTCGTCCTGCCATATCTGTAAGGTATCCCAAATCCACCATAATTCTATTATGAGAGATTACTTTATGCTAGAACATGAAATTAACTCACAATTTTTTTTAGAAGCGACTGGCGAGAGCTGTTCAGACTGGAAGTGTGTTTATCTCAAGGACCATGCTCTGATACCAACTGTAGCGACCGGACTTTTCTTAAACTAAATCAAGAACTTTGGGGTTCGAATTGAAAAGTGCGAAAATTTCGATCTTAACATAAATGGATACTTCAATATACTTTCTGGACTCAATGGCAATTGTAACCAAAATTTAATTTAATGAACAGGAACAAATCTGCTCAAATACTGTGCGGAACATCGTAAACAAGGTAATGTAAATTCTGAGTCAGATTTCAACAAAACGAAAAATCAGAAATCTGAATAAGTACAAAAACTATAACTAGAGTTCTGTACATCAAATCTGAATAACAAAAGAACGAAACGGAAACTGTGTCCCCGATAAACAATCTCCACCTCTGATCAGATCTCACCATCCAGCTCCTGCGAAACATTACCTGCACTCAAGAAAACTAGTGAGCCTAAGGCTCAGCAGGTAAAATCGGGAATATCAAAAGCACTTAGCACAAGCAATCGATATTTGATACATTTCTGAAATCTGAATAGCTTAAGAATAATTAAGCTAAGTAACATAAGATGTGAAATCTGAAATCAATTTGAAAGCATAAGCATATGAGTTCTGAAATCATTTTCATTACTTCTGATAAATAAACATTTTTAATATTCTTCAGAGCTATGATTAAAATCACTCTTGCGCTCTTTCTTTTTTTTCTGAAATTATGACAGAGACACCTGTACAGTTGGTCCATTCGTTTGATCAAACTATCATCTGATATCAGGGGCTGGGATAAATTCCATCTATGTGAAGCGGTATACAGATCCGTCAATCCGTAATCCTGATCCTTCCTGTTGTTGAAGGGGCACACTGGTTCGTCAGCCAGGCACTCACCCTTCCTCTGGGGACCGTCTGTTATCTAAGTCATAACTTAAAGCTTTTCTGTAAAACATTCTTTCTTTCTGCTCTTTATTTTCTTTCGTAAATCTGTTTTTCTTTTCTCTCTGGTATGGTTTACTAGTTTTATACATATGATGATATTCTGGAACACTTTGAGTTTCTCTGTAATACTTGCGAAGATTAAAACTGAATAAAGTCACTAAAAATCTATTCAATTGGATCGAATAAATCTTTCGAATCAAAGCATAATTGAGTAAGGAATCCAAATCTGTAATTTCTGTATTTTTCGAATCGGTCTTGAACAAAAGAAAAGTGAAATCTGAATCGCACGTAAGTGTCTCAGCGAAGAAGAAAGAAATTAGATCCTGACTGTTGGTCAACTCAGATGTCAACGCAAATTGAATGGAATTATTCTGATGTCAATGGTCAACCATAGTCAACTCAGATTTCAATGGTCCACACAGTAGTGTTAACCATATTCAGATTTGAAACAAAACTCGCATCTGAACTTCGAATAACATAGAAACAGAACTCTAACTCGGAATCTGTCCAAAATGGAAATTCAGCTTTGGTTTAAGAACCCGATTTCAGACATAGCCATATGAACGAACACAATGAACGATGGTTTCCTTCGTCTGAAGAAATCAAAAGATCTCAAGAAATTTCTGGAATCAATCGAATAAGCTACTTGTAATCTACTTCGAAGAAAATCTTTAGAATTCTCGAGAACTAACTGGAAGAACATCAACAATCATCTTTCAAAAAATCTTTCTAAATCAAAAGTCTGTAAACACGTACTTCTTCATAAAACAGAACGTAAACTTTCTTTTATTTGAAAAACAGCCGTGGCTATCTTCAAATCTTTAAACCGCATACAAACATACAAAAACAGAACTGGATATATTCTTTCATGAGTGTAGCAAGAAACAGAGTTTACTTGTCTGTATTCTGCAACACAATTACAGATGGAAATCTGGCAAATCATGTATGCACCGCTTGTCTCCTTCAAAAAGCTTTGAAAGGTTTTGCTCGGCTTCTTTACAGAGAGCACCACTTGAAAATGTTTGTTTGAGAAATAATGATGCACGATGTGGCTAACATCCTATATATATATATATATGAATTAAAATGCCTAAGGAAGAAACACGTTTAATCAATATAGCCAAAAATGTAGCAAGAAACAGAGTTTACTTGTCTGTATTCTGCAACACAATTACAGATGGAAATCTGGCAAATCATGTATGCACCGCTTGTCTCCTTCAAAAAGCTTTGAAAGGTTTTGCTCGGCTTCTTTACAGAGAGCACCACTTGAAAATGTTTGTTTGAGAAATAATGATGCACGATGTGGCTAACATCCTATATATATATATATATGAATTAAAATGCCTAAGGAAGAAACACGTTTAATCAATATGCCAAAAATCTTTTACAAGTCCTACTCCACTTAAAAGTGAAATTTGATGATTTGAACCGAGCTAATTTATTTAAAAATATGAAGGATTCAATTGGCTTGTACAATTGCATTCTTAAATCTGGAAATCAATTCAATTAAAACAGGAATTGATTATCGCATGTAACTCAAATCTGAAATTCAACTTGATGCATAAACGAAAGCTGAATTCACATATTATCATTTCTAGAACTCAACCGAAATAAATGTTGAATAAAATAGCATTTCAATTTAATCTCTCAAATCTTATAACTTTTTAATTGTGGCTTAAAAAGACTCTGGTCGTTACAACAAGGGTGTAATTCGTTCCCCCTAAGCTGGTTACGGGTATAGGACCAAAAAGATCCATATGTAAAGTTCTAAGCTTCGGTAAGAACGTTGACCATTTTCCTTTTTGAAAGTAGATCGAATCTGCTTACCCAGCTGACATGCTGCACAAATCTTGTCCTTAGAAAAATTTAGTTTGGGAATACCAGAAACCAATTCAAGCTTACTCAATTTGGCAAGGGTTTTAAAGTTCAGATGGTTCATTCTTTGGTGCCACAGCCAGCTCTTGGAAAAGTCAGCTGCTAGGCAAATCTGTTCAGATCCCATCTGCTCTGACCAATTGATAATGTAGGTATTCCTCGATCTTTTTCCTACCAATACAGTCAGACCATCCTGACTCTGAACTGTGTATGTGTGATTTTGAAAGTTAACCGTGTAACCATTGTCACACAGTGATGGATCTATTTAGACAGATCCTGATTAAGTTTTGAATTACACAAAACCTACTATTGTGTTTCTAACAATTATACTTAGTGTACAGATTCCAGGATCGAAGAAGAAGATCAGCAGTAGCAGTAATCTGTCCAGTCGATGGTTTGAAAGTTAAAGTTCAGCAGCTGGTTTAGTTCATCATTGTATACGGCAGCTGGATTAACAATGGAAACGTCCAAAGTTGAGTCGGTTGCTCGTAATCAGGCGAAGGCCAATTTAGATCAGCAGCTGTGATATTTGCTAAAGACTGGAGAAGATCGAAGAAGAAGATGAACAGTGGAAAGACGCCGTTGGAGTGTACACGCATATATATCAGCAGTTGAACCAGTCAAGCAATCAGCAGTGAGCAACCAGTCGAGCGTACTCAAGGTTAGCGATAGCAAAACGATGTCGTTTGAATAAGTTGATACGACAGTGTTTTGCCTTCACGATTCAGTCGATGGTTTGCAATAATGATAACCAGCAGGTGATTTTCTTAAAGGAAAATCAGCAGACAAGTTGAACCAGCAGGAGTGCTAAAAGGAAGATGACGTCAGCAGAATCAGTCGATGGATTATCAATGATGACATCAGCAGTGACATCACAATCAGCAGTTGGCTATCAGCAGTTGTGAAGAGAAG
>KV019615.1:0-12643 GCA_001598015.1 Dorcoceras hygrometricum | reverse complement strand
TATGCTCTGAGTGTCACGAGCCGCTACCAGGCCAACCCCGGCCAATTGCATTGGAAGGCTGTGAAGGATATTCTTAAGTACTTACGAAGGACTAAGAATATGTTCATGGTCTATGGGGGTGTGAACTGAAACTGGAAGGCTACACTGATTCTAGCTTCCAGTGTGACATGGATGATTCGAAGTCAATCTCTGGATTTGTATTCATGCTCAATGGTGGTGCTGTCTCTTGGAAGAGTTCCAAGCAAGACACCATCGTGGATTCAACCACTGAGGCTGAGTACATCGCAGCATCAGCTGCTGCTAAGGAGGCCGTTTGGATAAGGAATTTCATCCAAGAGTTGGGCGTCATTCCTGATGGAGTTGGTCCAGTCCCGGTGTACCGCGACAACACGGGTGCCGTTGCGCAAGCAAAGGAGCCTAGGTCTCACCAAAGATCCAAACATATACTGAGGAAATACCACATAATCCGAGATATTGTGGCTAGAGGTGACATAGCAGTTGAGAGAGTCGCCTCTGCAGACAACGTTGCTGATCCACTTACGAAGCCCTTGCCAGGACCGTTGTTTGAAAAACATCGCGAAACAATGGGACTGCGTCTGATAAGTAGTTGGCTTTAGGGCAAGTGGGAGATTGTTAGAGTAGATGCCCAACTAGCCAACCTGTGGCGTGTGGGTTTATTGACTCTTGTATATGACAGTCTTTATATATGATATTCGCATTTGTTTATGGCATTCTTTACTTTCTTTGTGTTGTATAATGATTAACAATTGCGTTGAGTAAAGACCTAGAATGCACTATAGTGTATGTTAGATGTGATAGTTGGTATGACGGCTATCATGAAACACATCTAATAGTCATTGTGTACTCTGAACACGTTCCTAGTCGATTGGGCCGTCAAAATGAGGATAAGGCCGCCCGAGCCTGAGACTAGTATCTGCGATGCAAAGTACCATGTTTCATTGGTAGGGAACATTGTGATGTTCTGAGCATGCAGATAGATAGTGACCTGGTGATCTATCGAACTACCCTCGTTCGGAATTTCCAAGTGGTTACCATTTGTCGAGTGGATAAGTCCGAGGTCTTGGTTATACTGATTAGTCTTCACGACTCGAAACGCCATTTAGACTCTACATGATAGGCGTCTCACTTTGACTCGTTTGCCGACTCACTTGGGGTCATTAGGCGGCGGGATTGGGTGTGATCCCGATGCATGTAGGAGTCGATGCATCGTTGTCGAGGATTCACCGCTCGCAGACATGCATGGATATCCTATGCTATCTGAGGGGATAATAGTGTATAAATCTCTGGCCAGAGTACTAGAAGTGTTTTAGGTAAATGAGTTTACCTAGTTACACTCACGATGTCACTATTCGATCTCCAAGATGTATGCATAGCTATCGGATCTATAGCGACTCTCGATTTACCAATGGTCGTTGATCTGATCGGGATATATGGATTGAAAGGACCGTACTGTACGCTAAGCACGACCAACTGGTTCTTGCAGGCACTATCAGTGATACCTAGGGGATCATGGGGCGATGTTGCTAGACGCTCTTACCATGATCCGATGGGCAAGTCCGGAATTGTGATTCCAGAGCCACAATGGTTGTGGGCCCTCGGCTAGATGTATCCCTGAACCATTGAGGGTCACACAAGTACTGGATTCAAGATTCCCGCACGGATACTAAGCTCAATGTGTTGAGCACTTGAGGAGGATTTTGGGGAGTGCGACTTCCTAAAAGTCAACAGGGGTCAAATCGTGATTTCCCGCTGTTGAGGGGAAAAACGGTCATTTTGCATTGGGGTTCTGAAAAATGGTTTTTCAGATCATAGTATTCAGTTTTGTAAACTGAGTCAATCGGTCCGATCTGATCGGCGATCGGAGTTATGATGAAGTCACGGTGATAGGGATGAACCGAATGTTCATACGTTAGACCCGGGCCCGTTGGGCCGGTCCAAGTTTATCACTAGTCTATTTAATTAGACTTAAGGCTTTAATCATGACATGAGATACAACAACCCTAACCCTAGAGCTCCTAAGTGCGCCGCCCCCTTCCTCTCCCAAAAGCCACCGCCGCCGCCGGCCTCCACCGCCGCCGCTAATTGATCGGACTTGCTCCGATCAGTTTTTCGAGGAGAATCCGTCCGTGCTGATCTCGTCAGGCCTTCTAGTATAGGCTGACGAAGGAGTCTCCCTTCCGGTCATGGACCTGATTGACGAATCTACAGCCGCCTACCGTGAAGCGCCGGTCTTCTTGTAATTCCGGTTGGAGCCAGGCGCAAGTCGCCAGCAAGGTAATACCCCGAGAAACACCCTATGAATGGTTCATATTTTGTTATTATTGAATTGTATTGAATGTTTCCCGGCCTAATTTTGTTCTTCCGCTGCCTCTCCGGGAGACGGGATCCGGATCCGCCACGGTTACCCAACATTACGGTACTCAAGGACCATCTCATTAAGTGCGTTGATAAGGTCCTCTTGTGTAAATTCAGAATTGGAAAAGTCGAATACCTCATCTTCTGTTGTAGTCTGATCTTCCATCAAGCAATGGACTTCTTCTGGTTCACTGTCACTGAATGAGGAGCTGTTTGATGTAGAATCTAGATCTGAGTCCGCCCAGTTCTTGTTACTTTCCTCAGCAACAAGTACTTTACGATCGTTCTTCCGATTGGGTCTCTTATTAGATCTGGTCCTCATCCTTATCTCTTTGGATCTTTCTTTGGATCTATCATCTTTATTCTCATCTCTCTTAGATCTGTCCTCATTCTTGGGCCTGTTACAATCTGGTGCAAAATGTCCTGGACGACCACAATTATAACAACTCATATCAGTAGATATCTTTTCAAATTTGTTATAATTAAAAGAAGGGTTATAGGATTTTCTCATGAATTTCCCAAACTTCTTTACGAAGAGGGACATGGCGTCGTTGCTCAGTTGTTCTGCAAATTTGTTTGTTGAACACTGTTCAGATGTTGTTGCAGCTAGAGCTTTAGTTGGTTGGGACGTAGACGGTCCAGCCTCAGATCTGGTCTCCAGCTCGAACTCGTAGGCCTTGAGATTTGCAAACAGATCATGGAGCTCAAGCTTGTTCAGATCTTTGGACTCCCGCATCGCCATGGTCTTGACATCCCACTCCCTGGGCAATGCTCTCATCACTTTAAGTGCCAACTCTCGGTTGCTGTATTCCTTGCCAAGACTGGTCAGCTCTATTAAAACAGCATTAAATCTTTCATCGATCTCAGCCATGGTCTCTCCATCTCGCATCTTTATCGACTCATACTTCTGCTGGGCCACGGTCAATTTGTTCTCCTTGGTTTCGTCATTGCCTTAGCAGATTTGAGTCAGTTTCTCCCATATTTCTTTGGCAGTGGCACAGGTCTTGATCTTGCTGAACATATTTTTGTCCAACGTCTTATATAGAATGTCCTTCGCCACGTTACCCAGATTGACCTTTTCTTGTCCTCTGTTTTTTTTTTCTTGTCCACTGTTGTGTATTCAAATCTGCTCTTCTCTACCCATTGCGATGCTCCTTCAGTTATGGCTATTGCAGTGTTGGCTTTCATTATCGTCATGGGTCCATCAGTGATAACGAACCACATGTCATCGTCTTGCGTGGCCAAATGCGCTTGCATCCTAATCTTCTAGTCATCGTACTCCTCCTTGGAAAACATAGGAATTTTGTTGTGAGAAGAAGACATTTTTAAATATATAAAGCGCAAAGATAAAACTGTTCAATGACTGAGATACACAGGCTCTGATACCAATTGATAGGATCAATTAGGATCAAAAATAGGCCTAGGAGTTCATAAGGGGGGTTGAATGAACTCCTTTGGGTTTTAATTTTTCGAAACTTTAAAAACGATTTTACAAACCTTCGCTAAACTCAGATCTGAGTTACCAGATCTGAGGCTCTCAGTTTAAAGCTGTTCGCTCGGTTAACAATAAATTGTATGGAAATAAACCGATTGAGTAGTGAACAATTAAGAGAAATAAATACGATGCAAATAATGTAAAAGTGCAGGGATCAAGAGTTTGTTTATGGAAGTTCGGATATCAAATCCTACGTCTTCCCTTCTTCCTTTGTAGAAGGTTCCACTAAAAGACTTTGATGTACACAGCCTCTGAATACACCCGATCACTGAGCCTCACTCCAAGTGAACTCCTAGCAACTTCTACTACACGCAGATAACACTGCTGAGTTACAAACAATCGTAATTTTCAAACTGCTTTGAGAAGCACGTTCGTTACAGACTCAATCTAAATAATACAATGAATACGATATTTTGAGTATTGTAGATCTTCTGGTTTCTATGACAAAGAAACTCGATTTACAATTGTAAACCAGAAGATATCTCGAAGATAAATCTATTTAGAAAAAAGGAGTGTATTCGAGATTTGAAAGCTGGGACTTAGAATATTTTGAACACTTGAATATTCCCAAAAATTTGAGAGTGTAAGAATATGCGAGATAAATCGACCGAGAGCTTCTCTGTTTGAAATCGTCAACTATTTATACTCTTCAACATCAACGGTCAATAGATGTAGCCTGTAGATACAAATCTCTTTGCATATCTTCATCACTGCATTTAACGCTCCATTAATGCTATGCAAAGGTAAACTGCGCTTGTCAGGGCTTAATTTACTTATATACCAAAGCGGGTAAAGATCGTATCAATCACTCTGCATATTGTGCGACTTTACTCGAAATAGCTCTGATCTTGTTTCCTTAATTCAAGTTGTGACCGTTGATCCCTCTCAAATAATCAACTGATAGCATCTGGCGAAATCTGAAGCTCACATCTGTTGTAGTACTGAAGTCTGAAAGCTGTTCTCAAATAAACTTATCCATCTTATCAGTAACTTCAGATCTGAAACCTTTTCCCTTTGATTTCTATAACTCAAATCTGAACGACTCTTTCTACTTTACGAGACTTCCTCCTTTGTAGAAACGTGAATCTGCCAGATCTGAATTTCCGATAATAACTGAATATCTGAAGCGTAACCTCTGTACTGATACTGAAACATAACATCTGAATTACCCTGAATTAAATCTGTTCATATCTGAGTCTGTTCTCATCTGATATGTTCGGATCTGAGATATATTTTCTGAACAACAGGATCTGTTTCCATAGCCTCCGAATCAAGTTTGATACCTTCAAATCTGATATTCTGAACTGATATCTGAAATAACCCGAATACTCAAATCCGTTAAATTCTAATTCAAAATCTTCAACTTGATAACTGAGATCTGATACCCAAATCTGAAATACTCTGAAATGCTTGTCTCAATAATATGACGTCTAGATCTGAAATATTTCCTTCTCTTCAGTGCGAATACTTAAGGTCCAGATCTGAGTCTTATGTTCAGTTCTTAGTCTTGTTTTTGTTATCACCAAAACTTATAAATTTTATCTTAACGTGGTGTGATGAGGTTTGGAAAGAAAGGAAAGCTTTCACCCAGATTCAGAGGACCCTTCAAGATCTTAAAAAGAGTGGGGACATTAGCTTACCTCGTAGCTCTACTGTCGAGCGTAGCAGTCGTACACAACGTCTTCCACAAATCCACACATAGGAAATATGTGTCGAACCCCTCGGATGTGCTGAGTGTCGAGCTGCTACAGCTATCACCGCAATTGACTTTTGAGGAACGAGCTACTCGAATATTAGGCAGATAGGATAGGAAGCTATGCAATCGAAACATTCCCATGGTCAAGGTCCAGTGACTGAATCATTCCGTGGAGGAAGCTATGTGGGAGGTAGAGGTTGACATCAAGGAGCGCTACCCAGAACTTTTCGGTAAGTTTTCGAATTTTGAGGACGAAATTCTTGTTAAGTGGAAGAGTATTGTAATGCCTAGAATATTTTCCTATTAAAAATCGCATGCCTTAGTATTATTTTCATTTATTTTAATAGCTATAGTGATTTCACTCTTTATTATGCCATATTAATTATTTAAATTATTTTATGATAAGTATCTTTTCAGAACTTTATGTGGCCGGAATGGGGACGACGGGAACTGTCAGGCCTCGTGCTCACCTCAGAGACAAAACACACAAAAACATGCGAAAGCTACTAAAAACGGGTAAAATTTTTGCTTTGGCCTGACGGTTTAAAACAATATAATTTAAAATACGACAATACTCAAAATATATTTATCCCAGTTACACAAAACCAACAAAGGCTACAAGCCTACGACATACAGTACAGCAGAAACATGTATCAATACCTGACAACAACCACAACTGAGTATACATGACTACAACAAAAACACAGGGTATCCCCTGGCCAATAATACTGATACATAAATATATGTTATACGCTACTGGGATACTCTAACCACCTCCTGGGGCACCTCTAGCTGGGTCAGCACCACGACCAGCTGAATAACCTGGGAAACCTGAACAGCAACAGGCAAACAAAAAAACCAAGCCCCAGAGGGACATGGGGTCAAACCCCAGTACGGGGAGCAACTGAAACAGCTAAAGAAACAGCATAAGATAAAATGCAGATGCTATGCATGAGACACCGGACAACAGCCGAAGGCTACAACCGAAAATATAACGTCCCAAAATCCAAAAGACCACATTTATGCATTTTATTAATTTCATGGGCCAAAATGGCAATTTTAAATGTTATGCATTTGCTGATTTCATTGATTTTAGAAAATAAGATGCGTCGCGGCTGGTTCCAGCAGATGACTCCAAGAGCGATACATGAGCAGGTTTAAATCGATTGAAAATATCTTTAAGGAGGACAAATGATTTCTTTTGAAAAGGGTTTGGTGTTTTATAAATTAAAATTATTTGAAGGGAATTTTACAAAAATTTGTACAACTTGGTTGAGGTGTGTCCTGGTTTATAAACGTAGCACCTTGCCACTAATACCTTCCATATAAATAGCTGTTTTGAAAGCAAGATCATTATCATTTGCAAAGAAAATCTTTCGTGTTCTTCAAAATACTTTCTAGAGGAGTTCGTGTATTGCTCAGGGAGAAGATTTTGCCGGAATTAACCACGGTTGCAAAGCTTTGTTAAGGCAAGTAAAAGTTGATCCTTTGCTACACCATTTAAAGCATATATTGAATTTATTCATTTTATGGATCTGCTTGCCTGTATGTTTAAGATATGTTGAAGTTCATGTTTAAAATGATTTACGCATGAACGAAGGAAAGAAATATTGGGTTCAAAATGATGTTTTTATGCTTCCAAGTGTTTTCCAGAAAAGTATGGATACTGAGAATTCGAGTTTGATTCAAGTATGTTTATGAATGTTTTTCCTTCTGGTGAATGGTAACATTGGAATTTGACGCTATGTAATCGGATGTTGTTAGTCGAATCAGTATAAAGTCTGGTTTGATAGATAACAACTGATAGCGTAGCTGTCGTTTTGATGTTGCAACACCAAGTTTATAGTCAGCTTTTGGTTTCGAGAATTTCTCACATCAGCTGTTGTCAGCTTTGTAATTGTTCATCAGCTGTTGGTTTTATTGAGTCATCAACTGTTGCATCAGTTTTCGTAAACAGTTGTTGTATTATTGTTTATCAGCTGTTAGTTTGTTCATCAGCTGTTAGTTTTATTGTTCATCAGCTGTTAGTTTTATTGTTCATCAGCTGTTAGTTTTGTTCTTAAACCAGCTGTTGCATTTGTTCGTAACCAGCTGTCGCTTTAGGTTGTATTCAGCTGTTGGTTTTTTCAACACCTGAAAGCCTTTGTTTAAGTAGTGTTGACGTCTGAGTTGACCAAATCAATTCGTTGACAGCTGAGTTGACCAATCCTATTTCATAGTTACAGCTGTTCAATTCAAACAGTATCCCAAGCCACATCTGTTTCTTACGCTAACGACATCGTTTCATTTAACACATCTGTTTCAATGTTAGCTGATATCCTTACAGTTGTTTTACGATAATCGTGAATAGTGAAGATCTGTTTTGTTTCCCAGTACAGTTTCTTCTAGTTGCGACTGTTTCATTTCAGCGATGAGTTTCAGCAGTCGAATTCGATACTCAGTAAAAGTTTAAAATGGGAAGCAAGTTTTAAATGATGGAACCCGATGATGTTTAAATAGATTTCAATGAAAGAAAGGATGTTAAAGGAACAAAAGTTTATTTTAAGGATTTATGGCATAGATAACAGACGGTCACCAAGGAGAAAGGTGAGTAGTCGTCCAAATGTCGGCTGCCCTTTCATATGAGCTATATGCTAAAACGGATATCAGAAGTCATTTTGATCAAAGTGCAACACGGACCTAAGGAGAGCTTCTAAGCCATAAATCAAAAGAAAATGATATTGATGATGAGATCTGGGCTATTATCCCCTATCTCCAAGCTATGAAAGAAAGAAATGTTTAAGAAATGTTTACGAATGAATGATATGTTCATTAATGTTCCTTTAACTCAAGTTATGTATGTTCAGATGTCTGCCTGCGTTAACTGAAATTGTTATCACTCAGATTTTACTTGCTGAGCCCCTAGGCTCATTAGCTTTTAAAATGGTGCAGGTATGACAGCTGAGGAGCGAACAGGAGGTGAAAACTGATGGCAGCTGCTGGGTGTTGTGTTTATCAATGGCCAGCATTTTTCGTGTCATAGCTGATGTTGTATAGTATGTTAGGCATCTGTATTAGATCAATTACAACAGTTGTATATTCAAACAGAATTTCAGATGTTGTAACTCGCAATTGCAAATTTATATCAGAATTTGTTTTTCCGCAAATGTTTTCAGTAGTTGGCGCGCAAGTGAGTGTCTGTCAGCTTTTGGTTGAGTTCGTGTTTCAATTTCTTTTAAGTTATAATAAATACAGCTTATAACAAATTATCTTTCAGCCTTTATTTTTATTCGAAAATTTTTATTTACCCCAATTTCGTGACCCCGTGGGTTCGGGCGTCACAACATGGTATCAGAGCAACGTTCCTGAGATAAACACACGCACCGTCAGCTGAATCAGAGTTCATCGTCCGTTCCTCTAAGTTGTGAGTTTATTTTCAGAGCATTGTCTTTAAATTATTTAGCATGTTCTGAAATATATATGTGGTGGATTACGGGCTATAGAATATAAGATGTCAGGAAGAGGAAGAGGTAGAAGAAGTAATCCCGTAGAGGAAACCAACACTGACAATAATGCTAATATTACTCAATTGTTAAGACTGCTGGTAGAGCAAAACAATAGAGGTAATGGCCAATCTTCCAGCAGCAGAGGACCAAGTAATGATGATCCTCAAGAAAATTTCAGACGACAGAAGCCAAAATAATTCAGTGGTACAACTGATCCACTAGTGGCAGAGAGTTGGATCAAATCAATGGAGGTTGTTTTTGAATACCTCCAGATGTCTGATTTAGATAAGCCAAGGTGCGCTATCTATATATTGAGAGAGGATGCGATGATTTGGTGTGAAGGAGTCAAATTGTCTGTAGATTTGATAAATCTCACTTGGGCAGATTTCAAACAAGTATTCTTTGAGAAATACTTCACGGCTGGTAAGAGGTCTGAATTGAAGAGGGAGTTTTTGACCCTTAAACAGGGAAGTTTAACCGTACAGGAATATGTGCGGAAGTTTGAAAGAGGGTGCTATTTTGTGCCATTAATAGGAAATGACCGAGAGGAGAAGCTGAGTGATTTCGTGGAGGGATTGAAGCCTATGTTCAAAATGAATGTTAGGCTATCTGTGCCAAGGACCTATCGAGAATCAGTGGATAGAGCCCTGCAAATTGAAAGGGATTGGAAAGATGTTGATGAGGAAAGGCAACAGAAAAGACAGGCCTTTCAGCAGAAGGACCAGAGGCCGTTCAAGAAACAAAACAAGAACCAGCAGAGGCCTCATGAGCAGAAGCCTCTACCGATTCAACCTATTAGCTCTGTTCTTGCTGGTAATAATAGGCCATAATGTCCTAAGTGCCACAAGAATCATCCTGGACAATGCAGACTTCGACAAAATGTCTGCTATAAATGTGGAATGCCGGGACATATTTTGAAATATTTTCCAAAGTCCAAGCAATTGGTGACCAGCAGAGCCTTTGTAATGACAACTGATCAAGCCAACCCAGACTCGACAATAGTTACGGGTGAGATTATGATTGCTGAATTACCTTCCATGGCTTTAATAGATTCAGGAGCCACTCATTCATTTATAGCTGCTGAATTTGCTAAGAAATTGCCCATCAAGCCTGACTAGGTATCTGTAGGTTTCTGTGTATCAGTACCGACAGGAGAAGAATTGATATCTCACGATGTATTTAAGAGTTTAGAGCTTAAACTTCAAGGGCATCAAATTACTGCTGATTTAATCGTATTGTTGGGGTAGCCGCGGTGGATCCGGATCACGCCTCCCGGCGAGGCAGCGGAAGAACAAAACAATGGCCGGAGACGATCGAATACAATTCGAATAAACACAAATCTATGACATTCATAGGGCGTTTAAAGATTGCTACCTTGCTGGCAACTCGTGCCTGGCTCGACCAGTTTCTCGAAGGAAACCGGCACTTCACGGTAGGCGGCGGTAGATAACGTCAATCAGGTCCACGACCGGAGACGGGATTCCTTCATCAGCCTGCACTAGAAGGCCTGACGAGATCGGTGCGGACGGATTCTCCTCGTCAAGATTGGCCGGAAACAATTTTCCGGTGAAGAGAGGCGGCGGCGCACGGAGGCGGCGGCGGCGGCGGCTTTTGAGGAGAGGAGGGAGGCGGCGCTTGATGCTTAGGGTTAGGGTTAATGCTTAAGTGTTTTATGATTAGGTCTAAGTCTATATTAAATAGACTTGGTGATGGGTTTGGATCCGGCCCAACGGGCCCGGGTCCAACGGATGAACATTCGGTTCATCCCCATCACCGAGACTTCATCGTAACTCCGATCGCTGATCATATCGGACGGATCGACTCAGTTTCCAAAACTGAATAGTATGATCTGAAAAACCATTTTTCAGAACCCCAGTGCAAAATGACCGTTTTGCCCCTCAACAGCGGGAAATCCCGATTTGACCCCTATTGACTTTTAGGAAGTCGCACTCCCAAAATCCTCTTCTCATGCTCAACACATTGAGCTGAGTATCCGTGTGGGAATCTCGAATCCAGTGCTTGTGTGACCCTCAATGGTTCAGGGATACAGCTAGCCGTGGGCCCACAACCATTGCGGCTCCGAAATCACAATTCCGGACTTGCCCAACGGATCATGGTAAGAGCGTCTAGCAACATCGCCCCATGATCCCCTAGATATCACTGCTAGTGCCTGCAAGAACCAGTTGGTCGTGGTTAGCGTACAGTAGGGTCCTTTAAATCCATATATCCCGATCAGATCAACGACTATTGGTAAATCGAGAGTCGCTATAGATCCGATAGCTATGCGTACATCTTGGAGATCAAATAGTGACATCGCGAGTGTAACTAGGTAAACACATTTACCTAAAACACTTCTAGTACTCTGGCCAGAGATTTATACACTATCATCCCCTCAGATAGCATAGGATATCCACGCATGTCTGCGAGCGGTGAATCCTCGACAACGATGCATCGACTCCTACATGCATCGGGGTCTCACCCAATCCCGCCGCCTGATGAGCCCAGGTTAGTCGGCAAACGAGTCAAAGTGAGACGCCTATCATGTAGAGTCTCAATGACGTTTCGAGTCGTGAGGACAAATCAGTACAACCAAGACCTCGGACTTATCCACTCGACAAATGGTAACCACTTGGAAAGTCCGAACGAGGGTAGTTCGATAGATCACCAGGTCACTATCTATCTGCATGCTCAGAACATCATAATGTTCCCTACCAATGAAACATGGTACTTCGCATCGCAGATACTAGTCTCTAGCTCGGGCGGCCTTATCCTCATTTTTGCGGCCCAATCGACTAGGAACATGTTCAGAATGCACAGTGACTATTAGATGCGTTTCATGATAGCCGTCATACCCACTATCACATCTAACATACACTTTAGTGCATTTTAGGTCTTTACTCAACACAATTGTTAATCATCATACAACACAATGAAAGTAAAGAATGCCATATAAGTAAATGCGAATATCATATATAAAGACTGTCATATACAAGAGTCTATGAACCCACACGCCACAAGTTGGCTAGTTGGGCATCTACTCTAACAATCTCCCACTTGCCCTAAAGCCAACTACTCATCAGACGCAGTCCCATTGTTTCGCGATGTTTTTCAAACAACGGTCCAGGAAAGGGCTTCGTAAGTGGATCAGCAACGTTGTCTGCAGAGGCGACTCTCTCAACTGCTATGTCACCCCTAGCCACAATATCCTGGATTATGTGGTATTTCCTCAGTATGTGTTTGGATCTTTGGTGAGACCTAGGCTCCTTTGCTTGCTCAACGGCACCCATGTTGTCGTAGTACACCGGGACTGGACCAACTCCATTAGGAATAACGCCCAACTCTTGGACGAAATTCCTTATCCAAACGGCCTCCTTAGCAGCAGCTGATGCTGCGATGTACTCAGCCTCAGTGGTTGAATCCGCGATTGTGTCTTGCTTGGAACTCTTCCAAGAGACAGCACCACCATTGAGCATGAATACAAATCCAGAGGTTGATTTCGAATCATCCACGTCACACTGGAAGCTAGAATTAGTGTAGCCTTCTAGTTTCAGTTCACCACCCCCATAGACCATGAACATATTCTTAGTCCTT
>KV019614.1:85352-102894 GCA_001598015.1 Dorcoceras hygrometricum | reverse complement strand
CATCGAATCTCAGGTTCCAACTTCGCGATGCCTGTTTGAGACCGTAGATCGATATCTGAAGCTTGCATACCTTATGCTCGCTTCCAACAGATGTGAAACCCTCAGGCTGCGTCATATAGATCTCTTCCTTAATGTTTCCATTAAGGAACGCAGTTTTCACATCCATTTGCCATATCTCATAGTCGTACCATGCGGCTATGGCTAACAATATTCTAATTGACTTGAACATTGCGACGGGCGAGAAGGTTTCATCATAGTCAACACCTTGCCTTTGAGTGTAACCTTTCGCGACCAGTCGTGCCTTGTAGGTCATTACCTTACCATCAGGCCCAAGTTTCCTCTTGTATACCCATTTGCACCCAATAGGAATGATTCCTTCGGGAGGGTTAACGAGAGTCCAAACTTGGTTTGCATGCATTGAGTCAAACTCAGACTTCATTGCTTCAAGCCATAAGTTAGAATCAGCATCGGAAATTTCCTCCTTGAAAGTTCTGGGATCAGATCCAACAACTTGATCACCTTTATCTTCTTCAAGGAGAAAACCATATCTCTATGGAGCTCTAGGAATCCTTTCGGATCTCCTAGGTTCGACCATATCTGGTACTGGCTCAGTAGGTGCGGGAGATTCACTTGGTACTTCAGTTGGTTCTCGAAACTCTTCGAGTTCTACTATTTTGCCCTTTCTATCAAGTAGAAATTCCCTTTCCATAAAGGTGGCATTCCTAGAGACAAACACCTTTGTTTCGCTCGGATAGTAGAAATAGTATCCAATGGAATTCTTTGGATACCCAATGAAGTAGCATAAGATGGATCTCGTATCCAGCTTATCTCCCACTGTCTTCTTCACGTAAGCAGGACATCCCCAAATGCTCATAAATGAGTACTTGGGAGGTTTGCCCATCCATATCTCATACGGAGTTTTGTCCACTGCCTTGGTGTGGACATTGTTCAACAACATGACCGCTGTTTCGAGCGCATAGCCCCAAAACGAGGTCGGAAGCTCAGTGAAGCTCATCATAGATCGAACCATGTCCAACAAGGTTCGATTACGACGCTCCGCTACACCATTTAGTTGTGGTGTGGCCGGAGGGGTCCACTGTGAGAGAATCCCATTCTCCTTCAGATAATCTTGAAACTCAGTACTCAAGTATTCACCACCTCGATCAGATAGAAGTGCCTTAATACTTTTGCCTAACTGATTTTCTACTTCAGCCTTGAATTCTTTGAACCTTTCAAAGGATTCAGACTTGTACTTCATCAAGTACAAGTACCCATACCTAGAGTAATCGTCGGTAAAGGTGATGAAGTATGTGTGACCATATTTAGTACCAATACTAAACGGGCCGCACATATCAGTATGGATCAAATCCAATAGGCCTTGGGCACGTTCACCGTTGCACTTGAAGGGTTGCTTGGTCATTTTTCCTTTCAGACAAGATTCACAAGTTGGTAGGGAGTTGATGTCTGACAGATCAAACAATTCACTCCTAACTAACTTGTTCATCCTACTTAGGGAAATGTGACCTAGCCTAGCGTGCCAAAGTTGTGCTGGGTTCAAGTTATCGTGTTTCCGTTTAATCGTTGTTGTGTGTGCTTCGACATCGCGAGTTGGAACATCTTTTAATTTTAAGGTGTATAGATCGTTTTCGCGTTCCCCAATTCCAATTAAACATTCATTCTTGTAAATATTGCAAATCGAATTAGCAAACACACAAGAATATCCATATCTATCAAGCATAGGAATAGAAATAATGTTTTTAATTAATTCAGGAACAAATAAAACGTCTCGTAGCAACAACTTAAAATTTTAAGACAAAAATAAACTATTTATTTCAATATAGAACATACCTTTTGCAGTTCGCAACTGCTCGAGGTACTCCTTGCAGTTCCTCCTCCAATGCCCAGCCTTGTGGCAGTGGTGGCAAACGTCCTCGCTCTTGTTAGGCTTAGAAGCCCTTGCCTTCGGCTTCTTGGCAGACTTCTCCTCCTTCACAGGAGCAGAACGCTTCTTGCTCTTGCGTCTAGGTCCTTTTTTCGCAGAGGAAGAAGAACCCAGAAGGAGGACGGGTTTGTCCTTCTTTATAGTCCCCTCAAACACTACAAGCATGTTCACCACCTCTTCAAGAGTGGCTTCCAGCTTGTTCATGTTGAAGTTGACCACAAAGGGGTCAAATATCAGCGGGTAGTGAGAGAAGAAGTAAATCCACAGACAGCTCATGTGGAAGTGCGATATCAAGGCCCGACAGCTTTTCAACGAGCCCAATAATGCGAACCCCATGCTCGCGGACCGGAGTCCCATCGCGCATGCGGCTCGTCATCAGCTCCTTGACAGCCGTGAACCTCTCATGTCGAGAGTTCTCCCCGTACAGCTATTTGAGATGATGAAGTATGTCAGCAGCATACTTCGTCTTCTCAAAACGCCGTTGCATTTCATTGGACATCGATTCCATCACATAACACCGAGCTTTAACCTCGTCGTCCCACCATTGTTTAAGCGTTACCAGCTCCTCAGGGCTGATATCGGCAGGGGCAAACTTCGGAGCACTCTTCTCTATCGCATAGAGAAGTTTCTCCGAAGCCAATACAAGATTGAGGTTGCGGAGCCAGTCTTGGTAGTTCAGACCGGTGAACTTGTTGCTATCCAGTATAGCAGCAAGCGGGTTTTTCATCGAAACCATTTTATATGCAGTTATACTGAAGGAAAACGGACATACGTCACTAACTATATAAGATATAAGCTAAGACATAAAACATGGTCATTTAGTTTTATGAATTACCCTCCCACTATTTTAACGATTTCACCACCCTCTAATGAAATCGAGAAAACAGGTTTCTTTAGTGGGTACACGGAGCCCAATCAAGCGATCATGGACCCGAATAATATCAGCCATCCATGACCCCAAAAAGGAGTTTCCGATTGCAACCGGTGCAACCTCCATGTATTCACCTCACGTCCAGTAAGGGTCCAATAATATGACGCCGTTTACTATCACGTGTCAAGATTGACCCATCAATGTTGAGTCGTGGAGGACGGTCCCCTTAACGTCCCCAATAATATGAGCCAACGTTAAAGGGAGTTCCAACCGACTCACAACAATTGTCAATGGCGTGGACAGCTTTCCGGCATACATGACCCCCTCAATAATATGAGCCGGGCCATGTATACGGGTAGCATCGACGTACACCCATTTTTGATGGAAGGTAGGGTTAATTTAAACAATTTTAAATACCCTTTTGTTTATCAAATAAACATTTATCTTGATATAAGTTTTAAATCAAATTTAAAACGAGGGATTTTATTTTTGAAAAATTTGGTCTCATGCATATTTAAATCTAATTTAAAACATGCAAACATGCGGATTCAATTATTCTATACATCAACATATATAAAATAACATAGGGATGATCGATTGCGAGAGCTATGTGGTCCGTGGTTGCCAGCCACGGACCTGGGTCCAATCCTAGGGGTAATGCAATATGCAATGCAATCCTATTACAAAGCTTTCCGGTTTTACAGATCTTCGGTCTTCATTATCTTGATCGTCATCGTCCACCGTCTTCGGATGTCCTCCCACTAAATCTAGTAATTTACATTTAAATCTACTATGACAGATAAGGGATACATTTATCAAGGGGTGGGAACGGGCCACAAACAGGCCCACTTTAAATGATAATCAAATATTTAAAAACAGAAATCAAATAAAACCTATTGCATACACCTAACACATTGGGCACGGCTCTCGATCACCCCAATCATGCAATTAATCCAATTAACATGCATAATTAAATAATCTAATTATTTATCGTAAAATCATATTCTAATTACGAAATCGCATTTTATAATAAAATCGTATTTTGCCGATAAAACAAATTTTAATCAACAAAATCATATTTTATTACAAAATCACATTTCATAATTAAAATCACATTTTACTAATTTTAATTGTATCAAATTGGGTTTAAAACAATTTTAGGCCCAAAAAAACTTAAAATTTCAAACGATCAAAACCGAGCCCGACATCGCATACCGGCCCGAAAACTTCACGGACTGCCCGGGACAGGCCCGAACCCCCACCCTGGGGGGGGTGCCCCCGCCCCAGCCCCATCGTGCGCAGCGGCCAGCGGCGGGAAGCGTCGACCAGCGCGCAATCATCGAAGCAGCAGCGGCCGACCGTCCTCGCGTGAAGCGGCGCCTAGCGTCGCCTGTGATTCTCGACCAGCGGCGCAACGATTTGCACCGGGAGCGTCCAACGATGCGGACATCAGTGTGCGCGCGTTTGTCCGGCCAGCAAGCACGAGTCGTGCGGCCAGCGCGTGACGTGAGAGTCTCCATCGCGCGAGGAAGCACGCAGCGTATTGCCAGCCATGCGCGGCCGGTGCGCATGCACCGTGCGCGTTCGTGCGCACGGTGGGGCGCCGCCATGCGCGGCGGCGCCGCGGCGGTTCCGACCAAAATTTGATTCGATCTGAAATTAGGAATGTTAGATACAATTCAGGCAATTCGTATGATCAGATCCGAAAAACACTGGCTCTGATACCACTGTTGGGGATCCGGATCCGACCCCCCGGCACGGCAGCGGAAGAACATAGAAAAAGCCTAGAGACGATCAATACGAAAAATCAGACAATTACAGTAATCGTCATTCATAGGGCGTTCAAAATTGAATACCTTGCTGGCACTTGTGCCTGGCTCCAATCGGAATTACAAGAACCCGGCTCTTCTCGGTAGTTTGCGGTAGTTTACGCCAATCCGGTCCACGACCAGATCCGAGACTCCTTCGTCAGGCTGCACTAGAAGCACTGACGAGATCAGCACGAACGGATTCTCCTCGTCGAACTGGCCGGAAACAAATTTCCGACGAAGATCGGCGGCGGCGGCTGCGGCGCGAATCGAGAGAGGGAGGCGGCGGTTATGTGCTAGGGTTAGGTCAAGCTATGGAGAGTTATGACACAAGTGTTGTAAATTAAGTCTCTTAATCACAATTAAATAGAGTGTTGGACTTGGACCGGCCCAACGGGCCCGGGTCCAACAATGAACATTCAGTTCATCTCCACCACTGAGACTTAATCGTAACTCCGTCCGCCGATCAGATCGGACCGATCGACTCAGTTTCCAAAACTGAATAATATGATCTGAAAAACCATTTTTCAGAACCCCAGTGCAAAATGACCGTTTTGCCCCTCAACAGCGGCAAACCCCGGTTTGACCCCTGTTGACTTTTAGGAAGTCGCACTTCCCAAAATCCTCTTCTCGTGCTCAACACATTGAGCTGAGTATCCGTGCGGGAATCTCGAATCTAGTACTTGTCTGACCCTCAATACTTCAGGGATACAGCTAGCCGTTGGCCCACAACCATTGCGGCTCCGGAATCACAATTCCGGACTTGCCCATCGGATCATGGTAAAGCGTCTACCAACATCGCCCCATGATCCCCTAGGTATCACTGATAGTGCCTGCAAGAACCAGTTGGTCATGGTTAGCATACAGTACGGTCCTTTCAATCCATATATCCCGATCAGATCAACGACCATTGGTAAATCGAGAGTCGCTATAGATCCGATAGCTATGCATACATCTTGGAGATCGAATAGTGACATCGCGAGTGTAACTAGGTAAACATATTTACCTAAAACACTTCTAGTACTCTGGCCAGAGATTTATACACTATTATCCCCTCAGATAGCATAGGATATCCACGCAGGTCTGCGAGCGGTGAATCCTCGACAACGATGCATCGACTCCTACATGCATCGGGGTCTCACCCAATCCCGACGCCTTATGACTCCAAGTGAGTCGGCAAACGGGTCAAAGTGAGACGCCTATCATGTAGAGTCTCAATGACGTTTCGAGTCGTGAGGACTAATCAGTACAACCAAGACCTCGGACTTATCCACTCGACAAATGGTAACCACTTGGAAAGTCCGAACGAGGGTAGTTCGATAGATCACCAGGTCATTATCTATCTGCATGCTCAGAGCATCACAATGTTCCATACCAATGAAACATAGTACTTCGCATCGCAGATACTAGTCTCGAACTCGGGCGGCCTTATCCTCATTTTGACGGCCCAATCGACTAGGAACATGTTCAGAATACACAGCGACTATTAGATGTGTTTCATGATAGCCGTCATACCCACTATCATATCTAACATACGCTTAAGTGCATTCTAGGTCTTTACTCAACGCAATTGTAAATCATTACACACATAATGAAAGTAAAGAATGCGAATATGATATATAAAGATTGTTTGTACAAGAGTCTATGAAACCCACACGCCACAAGTTGGCTAGTTGGGCATCTACTCTAACACAGACGCTAAGTTTTCTTATTTTAGAAACATCTTAGGTCTCCTTGAATTGCCTTGATTGTTTGTGCGGTAACATATTTTGCAGGTTGTAAGCCGTTGCCTAACTCAGATGCAAGTCTTTTGTTCACGGGGTACAGTATACCTACAGCTGAGGGAAGCTTCTTACGTTGGAAAATACCAGTCGCAAGGGAACCAGGATCTGGATTGTTAAGTGTGACGTCGTCTGAATATGTTGCGTCTGTATATACTCAGCGTTGCATATATACAGTCGATACTTATTTGTGACCAGATCCTGTTCATCCCTTGCGATACAATAAAAACCAGCTGCGGGTTGATAAACCAGACGCAGCAGTTGTGACTTTATAAATTGTGGCGCGCATTTTCTGTACGATTAAAATATTTCTTTTGCAAATATCTTTTGAAAATATTTCTGTACGATCAAAATCATTTCCAAAAATTATACACGCCGTTGGATATGTGACACGTGGATTTGTCATCATTCCAAAAGTCACATCTACACCGTTTCCCATTTCTTTACCTTTTCGTATTCCTTATATTTACGGCTTCTTCTGTTCATCTTCTTTTACCTTGCAAAAATTGTTCTCGTACTATATTGCTCACTTGCATTATTCGTGCTCTAAATTGTGGCGCGCATTTTCTGTACGATTAAAATATTTCTTTTGCAAATATCTTTTGAAAATATTTCTGTACGATCAAAATCATTTCCAAAAATTATACACGCCGTTGGATATGTGACACGTGGATTTGTCATCATTCCAAAAGTCACATCTACACCGTTTCCCATTTCTTTACCTTTTCGTATTCCTTATATTTACGGCTTCTTCTGTTCATCTTCTTTTACCTTGCAAAAATTGTTCTCGTACTATATTGCTCACTTGCATTATTCGTGCTCTCCTTTTGCAGAAACCTTTCTACAGGTACTCACGCACTCCATCAAGATTCAGAAATGGCATCTTCTCTGATCAGTAGCAGCCACCACATCGATTTCGACTCTGTTTTTGGTATCGATGATGCGGGACTAGTGCAGATGTTTGAATCACTTATTGTGACAGGGTTGAAAAACTTTCTGGTGTGTCCCGCAATTTTGTACGAAGCTGCTCTCATCGAGTTCTTTGAAAACAGTTCGGTGAAAGATGGAATGGTGGTCAGCACCATTAAGGGAACAGTCGTTGAGATTCCTGAGGAAGTATTTGCTGCGATGTTCGAACTACCGAGAGAGGGTTTAACAGATTTTTCCGAGGTACCTAAAGATCTGGTGTTTGATGCTCGGAGTCTCTTTTCTATATCCAAGGAGCAAGTCAGTATTTCCTGTTTGAAGAAGGAACTGAAAATAGAATATCGCCTTCTGCATGACATTCTGGCGAAGACAATTTTTGTCAAAGCAGGGTCGCTTGACGCGGTGACCCGTGAAAGATTTATGTTGATGACTGCTATCACGTTTGACGTGAGAGTTAACTGGAATAGTTTACTGTTTGGTATTCTTAAGGAAATGGTAACACCCGATTCCCGGCAGGCGAAGGGTTACGCTATTCAGATTTGTGTTTTGTTGAAGAATATACCTGGTTTGGAGTTGGGTGAATCGAGAGCTTTCTGTTAGAGTAGATGCCCAACTAGCCAACTTGTGGCGTGTGGGTTTTATAGACTATTGTATATGAAAATCTTTATATATGAAATACGCATTCATTTATGGCATTCTTTATTTTCATTATGTTATATAATGTTTACAATTGTGTTGGATAAAGACCTAGAATGCACCATAGTGTATGTTAGATGTGATAGTGGATATGATGGCTATCATGAAACACATCTAATAGTCACTGTGCATTCTGAACTCGTTCCTAGTCGATTGGGCCGTCAAAATGAGGATAAGACCGCCCGAGCTTGAGACTAGCATCTACGATGTGAAGTACCATGTTTCATTGGTAGGGAACATTGTGATGTTCTGAGCATGCAGATGGATAGTGACCTGGTGATCTATCAAACTACCCTCGTTCGGACTTTCCAAGTGGTTACCATTTGTCGAGTGGATAAGTCCGAGGTCTTGGTTGTACTGATTAGTCCTCACTACTCGAAATGCCATTGAGACTCTAAATGATAGGCGCCTGACTTTGACCCGTTTGCCGACTCACTTGGGGTCATTAGGCGGCGGGATTGGGTGAGGTCCCGATGCATGTAGGAGTCCATGCTTCGTTGTCGAGTATTCACCGCTCGCTCTCATGCGTGGATATCCTATGCTATCTGAGGGGATAATAGTGTATAAATCTCTGTCCAGAGTACTGGATGTTTTTTAGGTAAATGGTTTTACCTAGTAACACTCGCGATGTCACTATTCGATCTCCAAGATGTATGCATGGCTATCGACTCTCGATTTACCAATGGTCGTTGATCTGATCGGGATATATGTGTTGAAAGGACCGTACTGTACGCTAACCACGACCAATTGGTTCTTGCAGGCACTATCAGTGATACCTAGGGGATCATGGGGAGATGTTTCTAGGCGCTTTACCATGATCCGATGGGCAAGTCCGAAATTGTGATTTCGAAGTCACAATGGTTGTGGGCCCACGGCTAGCTGTATCCCTGAACCATTGAGGGTCACACAAGTACTGGACTCACGATTCCCGCACAGAAACTGAGCTCAATGTGTTGAGCATAGGAGAAGGAATTTGGGGAGTGCGACTTCCTAAAAGTCAACAGGGGTCAAATTGCGATTTGCCAAAGTTGAGGGGCTAAACTGCTATTTTGGGCTAGATGATCTGAAAAACTGTTTTTCACATCATAACATTCAGTTTTGGAAACTGAGTCGATCGGTCCGATCTGATCGTCGATCGGAGTTATGATGAAACCGTTGTGATTTAATTGAACCGGATGTTCACTTGGACCTGGGCCTGACCCAAGTCCAATGGGCCGGTACATACCCATTGCAAGTCTATTAATTGTAGACTTAGTGTTTTAATCACACACATAACACTTGAAAAACCCTAGCCTCCAACTCTAAGATTTCGGCCGCCCCCTCCTCTCCAAGCCTCACGCCGCCGCCGGCCGCCGCCAAGCGCCGCCTCCGCCGCCCATTCGCCGGAGTTTTAATCACACACATAACACTTGAAAAACCCTAGCCTCCAACTCTAAGATTTCGGCCGCCCCCTCCTCTCCAAGCCTCACGCCGCCGCCGGCCGCCGCCAAGCGCCGCCTCCGCCGCCCATTCGCCGGACTTGTTCCGGCCACCGCGCTGAGGTGTTTTCGTCCATGATGAATTCGTCAGGCCTTCTAGGGCAGGCTGACGAAGGCGTCTTGATTCCGGTCATGGACCTGATTGACGATCTACCGCGGCCTAACGTTTGAAGTGCCGGTTTCCTCGTGAAACTGGTCGGAGCCAGGCGCCTAGACGCCAGCAAGGTAGTGTTGGCATACCGTGGCGGATCCGGATCCCACTTCCCGGGGGCACAGCGGAAATCAAAAATAGCCTCGGAAAGCGTTCAATACATCAATAACAATCTACAAACATACATAGGATGTTCATAGATTTGTTACCTTGCTAGCATCTAGGCTCCTGGCTCCAACCAGAAATCACAGGGAAAATCTGGCTCTTCTCGGTAGGCGGCGGTAGATCCTCCAATCAGGTCCACGACCGGATTCAATCTTCCTCCGTCAATCTGCACTAGAAGACTTGACGGATTTTATCACGGACGGAATCTCCTCAGCACGACGATCGGAGCAAGTCCGATCACGGGGCGGTGGCCGGCGGCGGCGCGTGAAGACCGGCGGCGGCAGCGTGAGGCTAGAGAGGAGGGGCGACCGATTTGGAGTTTTTGGAGGCTAGGGTTTTAGTTATGAGTCTAGTGATTAAAAGCCCTAATCAAACATTAGTATATATTAAATATACATGGGCTTGAACATTGGACTTGGGTCAGGCACAAGTCCATATGAACATTCGGTTCATTTAAATCACTGTGGTTTCATCCTAACTCCGATCGACGATCAGATCGGACCGATCGACTCAGTTTCCAAAACTGAATATTATGATGCCAAAAATAATTTTTCAGATACCTAGTCCAAAAAGACAGTTTTGCCCCTCAACAGCGGGAAATCGGAATTTGACCCCTGTTGACCTTTATGAAGTCGCACTCCCTAAAATCCTCTTCCTATGCTCAACACATTGAGCTCAGTTTCCGTGCGAGAATCATGAATCCAGTACTTGTGTGACCCTAAATGGTTCAGGGATACAGCTAGCCGTGGGCCCACAACCATTGCGGCTCCGAAATCACAATTTCGGACTTGCCCATCGGATCATGGTAAAGCGCCTAGAAACAACACCCCATGATCCCCTAGGTATCACTGATAGTGCCTGCAAGAACCAGTTGGTCGTGGTTAGCGTACAGTACGGTCCTTTCAACACATATATCCCGATCAGATCAACGACCATTGGTAAATCGAGAGTCGCTAGAGATCCGATAGCTATGCATACATCTTGGAGATCGAATAGTGACATCGCGAGTGTAACTAGGTAAACCCATTTACCTAAAACACTTCTAGTACTCTGGCCATAGATTTATACACTATTATCTCCTCAGATAGCATAGGATATCCATGCATGTAAGCGAGCGGTGAATCCTCGACAACGAAGCATCGACTCCTACATGCATCGGGGTCTCACCCAATCCCGCCGCCTAAAGACGCCAAGTGAGCCGGCTAACGGGTCAAAGTGAGACGCCTATCATGTAGAGTCTCAATGACGTTTCGAGTAGTGAGGACTAATCAGTACAACCAAGACCTCGGACTTATCCACTCGACAAATGGTAACCACTTGGAAAGTCCGAACGAGGGTAGTTCGATAGATCACCAGGTCACTATCCATCTGCATGCTCAGAACATCACAATGTTCCCTATCAATGAAACATGGTACTTCGCATCGCAGATGCTAGTCTCAAGCTCGGGCGGCCTTACTCATTTTGACGGCCCAATCGACTAGGAACGAGTTCAGAATACACAGTGACTATTAGATGTGTTTCATGATAGCCATCATATCCACTATCACATCTAACATACACTATGGTGCATTCTAGGTCTTTATCCAACGTAATTGTTAACATTATATAACATAATGAAAATAAAGAATGCCATAAATAAATGCGTATTTCATAAATAAAGATTGTCACATACAAGAGTCTATAATAGCCACACGCCACAAGTTGTCTAGTTGGGCATCTACTCTAACAATCTCCCACTTGCCCTATAGCCAACTACTCAGCAAGCGCAGTCCCATTGTTTTGCGATGTTTTTCAAACAACGGTCCTGGCAAGGGCTTCGTAAGTGGATCAGCAACGTTGTCCGTAGAGGCGAATCTCTCAACTGCTATGTCACCTCTAGCCACAATATCCCGGATTATGTGGTATTTCCTCAGTATATGTTTGGATCTTTGGTGAGACCTAGGCTCCTTTGCTTGCGCAACGGCACCCGTGTTGTCGCAGTACACCGGGACTGGACCAACTCCATCAGGAATGACGCCAACTCTTGGACGAAATTCCTTATCCAAACCGCCTCCTTAGCAGCAGCTGATGCTGCGATGTACTCAGCCTCAGTGGTTGAATCCACGATGGTGTCTTGCTTGGAACTCTTCCAAGAGACAGCACCACCATTGAGCATGAATACAAATCCAGAGGTAGACTTCGAATCATCCACGTCACACTGGAAGCTAGAATCAGTGTAACCTTCCATTTTCAGTTCACCACCCCCATAGATCATGAACATATTCTTAGTCCTTCGCAAGTACTTAAGAATATCCTTCACAGCCTTCCAATGCAATTTTCCGGGGTTTGCCTGGTAGCGGCTCGTGACACTCAGAGCATATGCGACATCCGGTCTAGTCGAGATCATGCCCTACATAATACTACCTATTGCCGAGGCATATGGCATACGTGTCATACTCTCTATCTCCTCATCAGTCTTTGGACACATAGACTTAGATAGAGTGACCCCGTGGCTCATAGGTAGGTGTCCTCTCTTGGACTCTTCCATAGAGAACCGCTTAAGTATGGTATCGATGTAGGTAGCTTGGGTGAGTCCGAGCATCCTTATCGACCTATCCTGATAGATCTGTATTCCAAGAATATCGGATGCTTCACCCATGTCCTTCATCGAGAATCTACTAGACAACCAGACTTTAGTTGACTGCAGCATTCCTACATCATTCCCAATGAGCAGAATGTCATCAACGTAAAGTACAAGGAATGTCACAGCGCTTTTAACTACCTTCTTATATACACATGTCTCCTCGGGATTCTTGATGAAGCCAAATTCTTTAATTGTTTCATCGAATCTCAGGTTCCAACTCCTCGATGCTTGTTTGAGACCGTAGATCGATCTCTGAAGTTTGCATACCTTATGCTCACTTCCTACAGATGTGAAACCCTCAGGCTGCGTCATATAGATCTCTTCCTTAATGTTTCCATTAAAGAACGCATTTTTCACATCCATTTGCCATATCTCATAGTCGTACCATGCGGCTATGGCCAGTAAGATTCTAATCGACTTGAACATTGCGACTGGTGAAAAGGTCTCATCATAGTCAACACCTTGCCTTTGAGTGTAACCTTTCGCGATCAGTCGCGCCTTTTAGGTCAATACCTTACCGTCAGGCCCAAGTTTTCTCTTGTATATCCATTTACACCCAATAGGAACAATTCCTTCGGGAGGATCAACAAGAGTCCAAACCTGGTTCACATGCATTGAGTCAAACTCAGACTACATTGCTTCAAGCCACAAATTATAATCAGCATCGGAAATTGCCTCCTTGATAGTTCTTGGATCACATCCAACAACTTGATCACTCTGATCATCTTCAAGAAGGAAACCATATCTTTCAGGAGCCCTAGGAACCCTTTCGGATCTCCTAGGTTCGACCATTTCTGGTACTGGCTCTGTAGGTGCGGGAGATTCACTTGGTACTTCAATTGGTTCTCGAACCTCTTCGAGTTCCACTATTTTCCCCTTTCTATCAAGTAGAAATTCCTTTCCATAAAGGTGGCATTTCTAGAAACAAACACTTTTGTTTCGTTTGGATAGTAGAAGTAGTAACCAATGGAATTCTTTGGATACCCAACGAAGTAACATAACATGGATCTCGTATCCAGCTTATCTCCCACTGTCTGCTTCACGTAAGCAGGACATCCCCAATCCTCATGTATGAGTACTTGGGTGGTTTGCCCATCCATATCTCATATGGAGTCTTATCCACTGCCTTGGTGTGGACATTGTTCAACAACATGACCGCCGTTTCGAGCGCATAGCCCCAAAACGAGGTAGGAAGCTCAGTGAAGCTCATCATAGATCGAACCATATCCATCAAAGTTTGATTACGACGCTCCGCTACACCATTGAGCTATGGTGTGGCCGGAGGGGTCCACTGTGCGAGAATCCCATTCTCTTTCAGATAGTTTTGAAATTCAGCACTTAAGTATTCACCACCTTGATCGGATCGAAGTGTCTTAATACTCTTGCCTAGCTGATTTTCTACTTCAGCCTTGAATTCTTTGAACCTTTCAAAGGATTCAGACTTGTGCTTCATTAAGTACAAGTACCCATACCTAGAGTGATCGTCGGTAAAGGTGATGAAGTATGTGTGACCGTATTTAGTACCAATACTAAGCGGACCACACACATCAGTATGGATCAAATCCAATAGGCCTTGGGCACGTTCAGGCTTGCCCTTGAAGGGTTGTTTAGTCATCTTTCCCTTGAGACAAGATTCACAAGTTGGTAGGGAGTCAATGTCTGACAGATCAAACAGGTCACTCCTAACTAACTTGTTCATCCTACTTAGAGAAATATGACCTAGCCTAGCGTTCCAAAGTTGTGCTGGGTTTAAGCTATCGTATTTTCTTTTAATTGTTGTTGAATGTATTTCCACATCGCGAATTGGAACTGGTTTTAATTTTAAGGTGTACAGATCGTTTTTGCGTTCCCCAATACCAATCATGTTGCGTTCCCCAATACCAATCATCCCGGCGAGGCAGCGGAAGAACAAAATTTGGGCCGGGAGATGATCAATACAATTCTAAAACATGCAAACTATAAACCATTCATAGGGTGTTTTAGTTGATTACCTTGCTGGCAACTCGTGCCTGGCTCCGACCAGTTTCGCGAGGAAACCGGCACTTCACGGTAGGCGGCGGTAGACTACGTCAATCAGGTCCACGACCGGAAGCGAGACTCCTTCGTCAGCCTGCACTAGAAGGCCTGACGAGATCGGCACGGACGGATTCTCCTCGTCAAGTTGGCCGGAACAAATTCCGGCGAAGCGAGGCGGCGGCGGCGGCGACGGCGCAAGGCGGCGGCGGCGGCTTTTTGAGGAGAGGAATGGGGCGGTGCTTTTGAGATAGGGTTAGGGTTAAGAGTTGTGATTAATGTGTTATGATCAAAGCCTCCTAAGTCTACATTAAGTATACAAGCAATAGACTTGGACCGGCCCAACGGACCCGAGTCTAACGGATGAACATTCGATTCATCCCTATCATCGTGACTTCATCGTAACTCCGATCGCCGATCAGATCGGAACGATCGACTCAGTTTCCAAAACTGAATACTATGATCTGAAAAACCATTTTTCAGAACCCCAGTGCAAAATGACCATTTTGCCCCTCAACAGTGGGAAATCACTATTTGACCCCTGTTGACCTTTAGGAAGTCGCACTCCCCAAAATCCTCTTCCTATGCTCAACATATTGAGCTCAGTATCCGTGTGGGAATCTCAAATACAGTACTTGTGTGACCCTCAATGGTTCAGGGATACAGCTAGCCGTGGGCCCACAACCATTGTGGCTCCGGAATCACAATTCCGGACTTGCCCATCGGATCATGGTAAGAGCGTCTAGCAACATCGCCCCATGATCCCCTAGGTATCACTGATAGTGCCTGCAAGAACCAGTTGGTCGTGGTTAGCGTACAGTACGGTCCTTTCAATCCATATATCCCGATCAGATCAACGACCATTGGTAAATCGAGAGTCGCTATAGATCCGATAGCTATGCATACATCTTGGAGATCGAATAGTGACATCGCGGGTTTAACTAGGTAAACCCATTTACCTAAAACACTTCTAGTACTCTGGCCAGAGATTTATACACTATTATCCCCTCAGATAGCATAGGATATCCACGCATGTCTGCGAGCGGTGAATCCTCGACAACGATGCATCGACTCCTACATGCATCGGGGTCTCACCCAATCCCGCCGCCTAATGACCCCATGTGAGTCGGCAAACGGGTCAAAGTGAGACGCCTATCATGTAGAGTCTCAATGACGTTTCGAGTCGTGAGGACTAATCAGTACAACCAAGACCTCGGACTTATCCACTCGACAAATGGTAACCACTTGGAAAGTCCGAGCGAGGGTAGTTCGATAGATCACCAGGTCACTATCTATCTGCATTCTCAGAACATCACAATGTTCCCTACCAATGAAACATGGTACTTCGCATCGAAGATACTAGTCTCGAGCTCGGGCGGTCTTATCCTCATTTTGACGGCCCAATCGACTAGGAACTAATTCAGAGTACACAGTGACTATTAGATGTGTTTCATGATAGCCGTCATACCCACTATCACATCTAACATACACTATAGTGCATTCTAGGTCTTTACTCAAAGCAATTGTTAATCATCATACAACACAATGGAAGTAAAGAATGCCATATGAATAAATGCGAATATCATATATATTAAGATTGTCATATACAAGAGTCTATAAACCCACACGCCACAAGTTGGCTAGTTGGGCATCTACTCTAACAATCTCCCAGTTGCCCTAAAGCCAACTACTCATCATACGCAGTCCCATTGTTTCGCGATGTTTTTCAAACAACGGTCCAGGCAAGGGCTTCATAAGTGGATCAGCAACGTTGTCCGCAGAGGCAACTCTCTCAACTGCTATGTCACCTCTAGCCACAATATCCCGGATCATGTGGTATTTCCTCAGTATGTGTTTGGATCTTTGGTGAGACCTAGGCTCCTTTGCTTGCGCAACGGCACCCGTGTTGTCGCACTACACCAGGACTGGACCAACTCCATTAGGAATGACGCCCAACTCTTGGACGAAATTCCTTATCCAAACCACCTCCTTAGCAGCAGCTGATGCTACGATGTACTCAGCCTCAGTGGTTGAATCTGCGATGGTGTCTTGCTTGGAACTCTTCCAAGAGACAGCACCACCATTGAGCATGAATACAAATCCAGAGGTTGACTTCGAATCATCCACGTCACACTGGAAGCTAGAATCAGTGTAGCCTTCCAGTTTCAGTTCACCACCCCCATAGACCATGAACATATTCTTAGTCCTTCGTAAGTACTTAAGAATATCCTTCACAACCTTCCAATGCAATTGGCCGGGGTTGGCCTGGCAGCGGCTCGTGACACTCAGAGCATATGCGACATTCGGTCTAGTCGAGATCATGCCATACATAATACTACCTATTGCCGAGGCATATGGCACAAGTGTCATACTCTCTATCTCCTCATCAGTCTTTGGACACATAGACTTAGATAGAGTGACCCCGTGGCACATAGGTAGTTGTCCTCTCTTGGACTCTTCCATAGAGAACCTCTTAAGTATGGTATCGATGTAGGTAGCTTGGGTGAGTCAGAGCATCCATTTAGATCTATCCCGATAGATCTGTATTCCAAGAATATAGGATGCTTCACCCATGTCCTTCATCGAAAATCTACTAGACAACCATACTTTAGTTGACTGCAGCATTCCTACATCATTCCCAATGAGTAGAATGTCATCAACATAAAGTACGAGGAATGTCAATGCGCTTTTAACTACCTTCTTATACACACATGGCTCCTTGGGATTCTTGATGAAACCAAATTCTTAATTGTTTCATCGAATCTCAGGTTCCAACTTCGCGATGCTTGTTTGAGACCGTAGATCGACTCTGAAGCTTGCATACCTTATGCTCGCTTCCAACAGATGTGAAACCCTCAGGCTGCATCATATAGATCTCTTACCTAATGTTTCCATTAAGAACGCAGTTTTCACATCCATTTGCCATATCTCATAGTCGTACCATGCAGCTATGGCTAACAAAATTCTAATTGACTTGAACATTGCGACTGGCGAGAAGGTTTCATCATAGTCAACACCTTGCCTTTGAGTGTAACCTTTCGCGACCAGTCGTGCCTTGTAGGTCATTACCTTACCATCAGGCACAA
>KV019614.1:33737-54455 GCA_001598015.1 Dorcoceras hygrometricum | reverse complement strand
CTAAGTCTAGTAATTTACAATTAAATTTTCATGACACATAAGGGATACAATTTTAAGGGGTGGGAACGGGCCACAAACAGACCCACTTTATAAAATGATAATCAACAATATTAAATACAATCGAAATCGCAAAACCTAAAGCATACACCTAACATATTGGGCACGACTCTCGATCATCCCAAACATGCAATCAATCTAATTAATATGCATAAATATAAATAATCAAATTATTTACCACAAAATCATATTTTAATTATAAAATCGCATTTTATAATAAAATCGCATTTTGTACGATAAAATCATATTTTAATCAACAAAATCATATTTTAATTATAAAATCATATTTCATAACTAAAATCATATTTTGCAATTTTAATTGCATCATATTGGGCTTAAAACGATTTTAGGCCCAAAATCTCAAAAATTTCAAAATCGACCAAAACGAGCCCAATATCGAATATCGGCCCAAAAACTTCATGGGCTGCCCGGGACAGGCCCGAACAATACCTAGAAGAAATCAGCCGTCACAACGCTGCCAGGAGACTCGCCGGACGATGGCGGCCGCCGCCATCATATAATGTGCGGCGCATGGACGCACGTCCCACCCTTGTCGCGCATCCTCATGCGCGGCGGTGATGATGACCGCGTGCCATTCATGGCGCAGAGCAGCACGCCTGCTGCTCCAATATCATGCAACCAGTGAGCAATATTAGCGGGCAACGGCCGGCCAGCGAGTGGCCATCGCGCGGCCATCAGCCGCGACCAACGCGCGCCCGCGCGCGCGCAATTGCGCGCGGGTGTTGGGCCGCCGCACACGACGGCGGCCGGCGGCTGCGATTCAAAATTTTTTTTTGTTTTCAATTTCAAATTTCGAGATCTAGATGCAATTCAGGCAATAAACGTATTGAAGGATCCGAGCCTGAGCTCTGATACCACTGTTGGCATACGGTGGCGGATCCGGATCCCACTTCCCGGGGGTGCAGCGGAAATCAAAAATAGCCCCGAAAAGCGTTCAATACATCAATAACAATCTACAAACATACATAGGGTGTTCATAGATTTGTTACCTTGCTGGCATCTAGGCGCCTGGCTCCAACCAGAAATCACAGGGAAAATCTGGCTCTTCTCGGTAGGCGACGGTAGATCCTCCAATCAGGTCCACGACCGGATTCAATCTTCCTCCGTCAATCTGCACTAGAAGATTTGACGGATTTTATCACGGACGAAATCTCCTCAGCACGACGATCGGAGCAAGTCCGACCACGGGGCGGCGGCCGGCGGCGGCGCGTGAATACCGGCGGCGGCGGCGTGAGGCTAGAGAGGAGGGGCGGCCGATTTGGAGTTTTTGGAGGCTAGGGTTTTAGTTATGAGTCTTGTGAGGATTCAGATTTCTAATTAGTGATTAATCGGATTTTGAGTTAGATTAGTCACGAGAATTAAGAATTTAGATTTCTAGAATTTCGAATTTTGGTGAAATCTGATTTGGAAAATATTCAGATCTCTAGTTGGGATTGTCCAGATTTTAGTTTGTGTTTTTCGGGTGAAATCTGGTCGAGAAATGTTGAGATTTAGAGTGAATTTGATTGAGATCTATTTTTCCCTTAGCGTTGCGTGTTTTGTCGCGAAAAGAAGAGTAAACGCTGCGTTTTGGTGAAAGCTGTTCGAATTAGAGAAAGCTGGATCGTGAGATCTGTTCAGCGTGAGAGATCTGCTGACGTAAGCAGATTTCACGAGCTGGTCAAAGAGAAGCGTTGACATCTGATGTTGCGCAGGCGTGGAATCTGTTTTTGCTCATACGCCGTCGTTTTGCGAGAGCAACGTATGGAGCGCTGAGATCTGTTTGAGTTTAGGCGCTGAGATCTATTGCTTTTAGCGTGAGATCTGTTTTTAGCGAAACGCTGTCGTTTTGGCTTGGAGCGTTGCTGCTAGCGCTGAGATCTGGTTTTTCCTGCGACGTCGTTTTGTGCTTTGCGCGAGTTTTGTTTAGGCGCTGAGATCTGTTTTTAGCGTTTCGTTGAGCGCTGGGATCTGGTTGTGCTTATACGCGGTCGTTTTGGCTTTTACGCAAGAATTTTTGAAGCGCAGGAATCTGGTGGCCATTGTTATTGTGCGAGGGATATGTTTTGCGATACTTTGAGTTGTAGGACTCTGTTTTTGTCGGTGTTTGACTTGCTTTGTAGCTTATTGAGTAGAGGATATAAAGATAAGTGTTGAGTTACACTTAGAGCATTCCAGACCTGATATTTCTTATCCTCAAACTCGAAACCCTCGAAATAGCTACTGTTCACCGTCACTTTATATCGCCTTTTCCCGTTGATTCTGACCTCCGTTTTTCGAGTTCTTGGTAGCGGTGGAAACCTCTTGAAAAGACCTTTCTTTTCCTACCAATCTTGGAGGCTGTTTTGAGCTGAGACGAGAACGCGAAGCTGCTGAGTTGAGCAGTAAGTTGCGCCGTGCGTTTCCAACTTTTGGGTGAGCTTTCTTGTTGATTGAGCGTTGTTTTCTTGTGGTTAGTACCTGCGTGGATGCTTAGAGCTTGAGGCTAGCTCTGGCCGTAGGTTTAACGTATGTTTGTAGCAGATTTGAGCTAAGATATTAGGTATCTTTTGCAGATTTCAGCTTCTTGGAATTTTGAGTGGATTTTGCCGTGGAAGCTTCAAGGGCAGTAAGCTTGAGTGTGGCTTACGTGAATTTAGATGATGGAATTGATTGAGTTATGTTTTGCTTCACGTATTATAAATTGTATGCATCTAGCATGGATATTGAATGGCATTCATGCATACATCTTGAGCCTGATTTACATATTTTATTTGATAACCTGATTGGGTGCCACGTTGTGACTAGCCGACTGTTGGGTTGTGCACGAAAAGTCCAACGCTATCGTCGGAGCGGTGACTACCGGATACGAGTGTCTACCGCCGAGCTGTGATGGGCTGACGGGCCCCGATGATCATGGACTGATGATTTCCCGGTTGATAGACCGTGGTATAGAGGCGACATGTTATGATTTGCCGGTTGTTGCACCGGTCTAGTTGACTGATTTCCTTTGACAGCCTCATGCATTCATAGCATTGATTTATAGCATGTTGCATGTTTATCTGCTTTGATAGATCTTCGTACGGAGGCTTGACCTCATACTTGTTTCCTGATTTTGTCTTGTTTGGGTCTGCGTTGCGCATTTGCAGGAGCTTCAGGTAACCAAGCTGGGCAGAGTGGAAGTTCAGCTGGTCGATCCCCGCGTTCCTGAGTCCCAGTCTATATATGATATGTATTGAACCGGGGGATGCCTCGTGTTATCATGTATTGGAGGATCTGTATTGGATTTGATATTGTGTTGTTACTTGTTGTATTTGAGTATTGAATATTTTGAATGTATGATTTGAAGTTCAGGCCCATCGTATTTCAAAAAATTTTTAAGCCCTGATTTTAAGCTTCCGTGTTTATGCGCTTATTATGTGTTAATTGTTAGTAATTAGCACGGGGCCTGATATTTTTGGTATCAGAGCTTAAACTAGGATAAGCTCGATTTCTTTTGATCACACTCGAGTCTAGGCACAGAGTTTTGATTTGATTTTGATTTTCTCTGTGACTTATGTGATCTATTATCTGTCTTGTTATTCTATCTGCTGTGAGATCTTACCTCTAGGCTTGTTTAGATGCCGCCGAGACGTGGAGAAGGTAAGAGGACTAGACGTCCCGTGGAGGAATCTAGAGCAGGTAGTGATGACGACGCTCAGGTTGAGGACGTCACTAGACAGATAGGTGGGATGGAGTTGGTCTTAGCCCGATTTCAGCGGACGAACCCACCGACGTTGGCCGGTACTGAGGGTGGTGCTAGGGCTGAGGCGTTGCTTGTTCAGATGGAGGAGCTATTTGATACCTTGGAGTATGCTCCGGAAAAGAGACTGAAGTTGGTAGTGCTGCAGCTGCGAGATGATGCACAGCGCTGGTGGAGGAATACTTCTAGGATGCTTCGAGATAGTGGGACGGAGCTCACTTGGGATGTTTTCTGTGAGGCTTTTCGACGCGAATACACTCCAGAGTCCTATTTCACCAGCCGAGAGCGTGAGTTTGATAACCTGAAGCAGGGTGACATGCGTGTGGCCGAGTATGCGAGGTGGTTTTCTGCGCTTCTAGTGTACATGCCAGCTGTGGCGAACCAAGAGCGAACGAAGAGGAACAAGTTCTTGAAGGGCTTGAGACCTGACCTTTACCGGATGGTGCTGTCTGGGTCCCCGGCGACCTTTATGGAAGCTGTGAACAATGAAGTTGATATCGAGGAGAGTTGATGGATCATGAGGCTCCGTTACATCAGACGTCTGGACGTGTTTCTCAGCCAGCTCAGGCGGTGTCGCAGTCGTATCAGTCTCCTCAGGAGTCACAGCAGTCGAGTCGCCAGCAGTTCAGACCTCGAGGGAAGCAATTCAAGAAGAAGGGCCATTCGAGTTCTTCTGGTTCCATGAGCTCTAGTTCTGGCAGTGTTCTGGTAGCGGTTCTGGAGGCGGATTCTGTAGTCAGTGCGGAGGGAGACATGAGACTTCGCAGTGTCGAGGAGTCCGAGGACTTTGCCATCTATGTGGTCAGCCGGGACATTTCGCTAGAGCGTGTCCTTCGATTGGAGGGCGGTCTACTGGTAAGTCGCAGCAGGGTTCCGCTAGTGGTTCTTCTCAGTGACATCAGCCTTTTGCGCAGTCCCAGCGATCAGGATTTCAGCCTCGTGAGCCGTCACGTTGTGGAGGACCTTCCGACCCCCGTTTCAAATTCCCCAGCAGGCGCAGGCGAACGCCTTGTCGTTGGACCAGGCTTAGGAGATACTCCTGCTGGTGTGAACCTGTGGTCCCGAGAGGTAGTGGTAGATTGCCTGCTTAGGTTTGGTGAGCATGTTTTGGTGACCAATTTGATTGTGTTGGGGATTAGAGATTTCGACTGTATTTTGGGAATGGACGTATTATCTAGCTATAAGGCTACCGTTGATTGCTTCATGGTGTCGGTGATATTTCGCCCTGATACGGGTGAGAAGTCGGGATTTCTACGGCACGGATTCGAGGTCGAAGATTCCCCTAGTGTCCGCTATGGAGATGTTTAGCCTGCTATCACTAGGTAATGCAGGATTCATGATCTACGCACTTGATAGTTCCCAGGAGCAGCGATTAGAGTTGCGCGACATCCCCGTCGTCCGAGAGTTTCCCGACGTGTTTCCAGATGAGATTCCTGGATTCCCTCCTCGACGTGAGATCGACTTCAGTATTGAGTTGGTGCCTGGTACCGCCCCGATTTCTAGAGCTCCTTACCGGTTGGCGCCCGTAGAGTTGAAAGAGCTGAAGGAACAGTTGAGTGATCTCTTATAGAAAGGCTTCATCAGGCCGAGCATGTCGCCTTGGGGAGCTCCGATTTTATTTGTGAAAAAGAATGATGGCACTATGAGGATGTGTGTGGATTTTAGACAGTTGAATAAAGCAACGGTGAAAAACAAGTATCCTCTGCCGAGGATTGAGGACTTGTTCGATCAGTTGCAGGGATCGGTGGTTTACTCGAAGATTGACTTGCGCTCTGGTTATCACCAGTTGCGAATTAGAGACGCTGATGTAGCAAAGACAGCCTTTCGGACTCGATATGGGCATTTTGAGTTTCTTGTCATGCCGTTTGGATTGACGAATGCCCCCGCTGTCTTCATGGATTTGATGAATCGCGTCTTCAGTGAGTATATCGATCGGTTCGTAATCGTCTTCATAGATGACATCTTGGTGTACTCGAGGAGCCAGAGAGAGCACAAGGAGCATTTGCGACTTGTATTGTAGATATTGAGAGAATCGTAGCTCTATGCCAAATTCAGCAAGTGCGAGTTTTGGCTCGACAGGATTATCTTTTTGGGTCACGTGATTTCAGCACAAGGGATTTCTGAAGATCCGAGAAAGGTCGAAGTAGTGCTTAACAGGGAGAGACCTCGAAACGTTTCAGAGATCCGTAGTTTCTTGGGGTTGGCCGGCTACTATAGGCGTTTCATTGAGAAGTTTACTTCGATAGCCAGGCCTATGACGCAGTTGACTCAGAAAGATAAGAGATTTGTATGGACTGATGAGTGCGAGTACAGTTTTCAGACGCTGAAGGAGAAGTTGACTACTGCTCCTGTCTTGGCCCTACCGTCTGGATCTGGAGGTTTCGTGGTGTGCTCCGATGCTTCTCTGAATGGTTTAGGGTGTGTTCTGATGCAGAACGGGTACGTGATTGCATATGCGTCTCATCAGCTGAAGCCTCACGAGACGAGGTACCCGGTTCATGATTTGTAGTTGGCAGCGATAGTGTTTGCCTTGAAGATTTTGTGGCATTATCTCTATGGTGAAGAATTTGTGGTGTACACCGACCACAAGAGCCTGAAATATATCTTCACGCAGTCAGATTTGAACATGAGGCAATGACGCTGGATGGAATTTCTTAAGACTTTGACTGTGAGATTCAGTATCAGCCTGGGCAAGTGAACTTGGTAGCAGACGCTCTAAGTCGAAAGCCCAGCCCGATATGTTAGCATACTTGAGTATTTCGAAGGTTCAGATTGTGATGAACATCAGGGAGGCGCAGAGGACCGACCCATATATCCATGAGCTGAGTATTAAGGCGCAGTCAGGTCAGTCTGATGATTTCTCTGTCGCTTCTGATGGATAGTTTGAAGTTCAGAGGAGATTAGTAGTTCCGAACCTGATTGATTTGAAAGAGACCCTCATGAATGAAGCACATTGTAGTCGGTACAGTGTACATCCAGGCGAGCGAAAGATGTACCATGCCTTGAAGTCTCACTACTGGTGGGCAGGTATGAAGAGCGACATTTCTGCTTTTGTTGCTAGATGTCTGAATTTCCAGCAGGTCAAAGCTGAGAGAATGAGACCTGGTGGATTGCTCCAGAGTTTAGAGGTGCCCCAATGGAATTGGGAGCACATCGCCATGGATTTCGGGACTCACCTACCTCGATCAAGTAGGGGATGCGATGCGATTTGGGTTGTGATTGATAGACTCTCGAAGTAAGCCCATTTCATTCCCTATGATGTGAGGTGTTCGATGAAAAAGATGGAAAAATTGTACATCGACCATGTGGTTAGATTGCATGGAATTCCGGTTTCGATAGTGTCTGACAGAGATCCGAGGTTCACTTCTCGCTTTTGGAAGAGTCTGCAAGCAGCAATGGGTTCGAGATTGGCGATGAGCACAGCCTATCACCCCCAGACAGACGGACAGTCTGAGCGGACTATCCAGACTTTAGAGGATATGTTGCGAGCAGTGGTGATAGATTTCAGTGGTGGCTGGCAGGATTCGTTATCCTTAGTCGAGTTTTCGTATAATAACAGCTATCAGGTGACTATTGGAATGGCTCCGTTTGAGGCGTTGTATGGTCGAAAGTGCAGATCCCCGATTTGTTGGGAAGAAGTGGGCGAGAGATAGCTTTCTACCCCGTAGTTTGTTCAGCATATGAAGGATCAGGTCGATTTGATTCGGAGTAGGATGAATGATGCTCAAGACCGTTTCTCGAGCTATGCTAATAGAAGGCCAACAGCTATCAGGTGACTATTGGAATGGCTCCGTTTGAGGCGTTGTATGGTCGAAAGTGCAGATCCCCGATTTGTTGGGAAGAAGTGGGCGAGAGATAGCTTTCTACCCCGTAGTTTGTTCAGCATATGAAGGATCAGGTCGATTTGATTCGGAGTAGGATGAATGATGCTCAAGACCGTTTCTCGAGCTATGCTAATAGAAGGCGTCGACCGTTAGAGTTTGAGGTTGGCGATCGTGTCTTTCTCAAGATTTCTCCTTTCAAGAGCGTGATGAGATTCAGATTTAAAGGCAAATTAGCTCCCAGATTCGTTGGTCCCGAAGTCCCTTTGAGATTATCGAGCGGATTGGACAATTGGCTTATAGACTGAGGCTTCCCAAGGAGTTAGCCGCGATGCATGACGTGTTTCATGTGTCAATGTTGAGAAAATATGAGCCGGATCCGTCCCATGTTTTGAGAACTGACGAATTTGAGCTGGATTCTGCCTTGAGTTATGTCGAATATCCGGTGCAGATCTTGGATAGGAAGGAGAAACAACTGAGGAACAAGAAAATTCCGTTGGTGATGGTCCAATGGAGCAAGCATGGCCGAGAGGAAGCGACCTGGGAAGTTGAGGAAAAGATGAGACAGAATTGGCCTAATCTGTTTGAGCACTGATCGTGCAAAAATTTCCAGGTAAATTTCTGGTTTTGCTTTGAATTTGTTGAGTTGTTGGTCCTGAATTTGCATGTTTGATTGTTTCTGCCTTGGTTTGTCTTTGATTTCGAGAACGAAATCTCTTAAGGTGGGGAGAATGTGAGGATTCAGATTTCTAATTAGTGATTAATCGGATTTTGAGTTAGATTAGTCACGAGAATTAATAATTTTGATTTCTGGAATTTCGAATTTTGGTGAAATCTGATTTGGAAAATATTCAGATCTCTAGTTGGGATTGTCCAGATTTTAGTTTGTGTTTTTCGGGTGAAATCTGGTCGAGAAATGTTGAGATTTAGAGTGAATTTGATTGAGATCTGTTTTTCCCTTAGCGTTGCATGTTTTGTCGCGAAAAGAAGAGTAAACGCTGCGTTTTGGTGAAAGCTGTTCGAATTAGAGAAAGCTGGATCGTGAGATCTGTTCAGCGTGAGAGATCTGCTGACGTAAGCAGATTTCACGAGCTGGTCAACGAGAAGCGTTGACATCTGATGTTGCGCAGGCGTGGAATCTGTTTTTGCTCATACGCCGTCGTTTTGCGAGAGCAACGTATGGAGCGCTGAGATCCGTTTGAGTTTAGGCGCTGAGATCTGTTGCTTTTAGCGTGAGATCTGTTTTTAGCGAAACGATGTCGTTTTGGCTTGGAGCGTTGCTGCTAGCGCTGAGATCTGGTTTTGCCTGCGACGTAGTTTTGTGCTTTGCGCGAGTTTTGTTTAGGCGCTGAGATCTGTTTTTAGCGTTGCATTGAGCGCTGGGATCTGGTTGTGCTTATACACGATCGTTTTGGCTTTTACGCAAGAATTTTTGATGCGCAGGAATCTGGTGGCCATTGTTATTGTGCGAGGGATCTGTTTTGCGATAATTTGAGTTGTAGGACTCTGTTTTTGTCGGTGTTTGACTTGATTTGTAGCTTATTGAGTAGAGGATATAAAGATAAGTGTTGAGTTACACTTAGAGCATTCCAGACCTGATATTTCTTATCCTCAAACTCGAAACCCTCGAAATAGCTACTGTTCACCGTCACTTTCTATCGCCTTTTCCCGTTGATTCCGACCTCATTTTTTTGAGTTCTTGGTAGCGTTGGAAACCTCTTGAAAAGACCTTTCTTTTCCTACCAATCTTGGAGGCTGTTTTGAGCTAAGACTAGAACGCGAAGCTGCTGAGTTGAGCAGTAAGTTGCGCCGTGCGTTTCCAACTTTTGGGTGAGCTTTCTTTTTGATTGAGCGTTGTTTTCTTGTGGTTAGTACCTGAGTGGATGCTTAGAGCTTGAGGCTAGCTCTAGCCGTAGGTTTAACGTATGTTTGTAGCAGATTTGAGCTAAGATATTAGGTATCTTTGGCAGATTTCAGCTTCTTGGAATTTTGAGTGGATTTTGCCGTGGAAGCTTCAAGGGCAGTAAGCTTGAGTTGTTACTGGCCGTGCCTTTTTGAGGTCTGTTAGGTAAATTGAAGAAGAAAGGTACGATTTGAGCAGCCCTTAGCAGCTTGAGCGTGAACATGTCTATTTTTCGATGTTGTGAACTGCTGTTATAATGGCTTACGTGAATTTAGATGATGGAATTGATTGAGTTATGTTTTGCTTCACGTATTATAAATTGTATGCATCAAGCATGGATATTGAAATGGCATTCATGCATACATCTTGAGCCTGATTTACAGATTTGATTTGGATGATTTCCCGGTTGATAGACCGTGGTATAGAGGCGACATGATATGATTTGCCGGTTGTTGCACCGGTCTAGTTGACTGATTTCCTTTGACAGCCTCATGCATTCATAGCATTGATTTATAGCATGTTGCATGTTTATCTGCTTTGATAGCTCTTCGTACGGAGGCTTGACCTCGTATTTGTTTCCTGCTTTTGTCTTGTTTGGGTCTGCGTTGCCCATTTGCAGGAGCTTCAGGTAACCAAGCTGGGCAGAGTGGAATTTCAGCTGGTCGATCCCCGCGTTCCTGAGTCCCAGTCTATATATGATATGTATTGAACCGGGGGATGCCCCGTGTTATCATGTATTGGAGGATCTGTATTGGATTTGATATTGTGTTGTTACTTGTTGTATTTGAGTATTGAATATTTTGAATGTATGATTTGAAGTTCAGGCCCATCGTATTTCAAAAATTTTTAAGCCCTGATTTTAAGCTTCCGTGTTTATGCGCTTATTATGTGTTAATTGTTAGTAATTACCACGGGGCCTGACAAGTCTAGTGATTAAAAGCCCTAATCAAACATTAGTATATATTAAATATACATGGGCTTGAACCGGCCCATTGGACTTGGGTCAGGCCCAACTCCATATGAACATTCGGTTCATTTAAATCACTGCAGTTTCATCATAACTCCGATCGATGATCATATCGGACTGATCGACTCAGTTTCCAAAACTGAATATTATGATGCGAAAAACAATTTTTCAGATACCTAGTCCAAAAAGACAGTTTTGCCCCTCAACAGCGGGAAATAGCAATTTGACCCCTGTTGACCTTTAGGAAGTCGCACTCCCTAAAATCCTCTTCCTGTGCTCAACACATTGAGCTCAGTTTCCATGCGAGAATCATGAATCCAGTACTTGTGTGACCCTAAATGGTTCAGGGATACAGCTAGCCGTGGGCCCACAACCATTGCGGCTCCGAAATCACAATTTCGGACTTGCCCATCGGATCATGGTAAAGCGCCTAGCAACATCGCCCCATGATCCCCTAGGTATCATTGATAGTGCCTGCAAGAACCAGTTGGTCGTGGTTAGCGTACAGTACGGTCCTTTCAACACATATATCCCGATCAGATCAACGACCATTGGTAAATCGAGAGTCGCTAGAGATCCGATAGCTATGCATACATCTTGGAGATCGAATAGTGACATCGCGAGTGTAACTAGGTAAACCCATTTACCTAAAACACTTCTAGTACTTTGGCCAGAGATTTATACACTATTATCTCCTCAGATAGCATAGGATATCCACGCATGTAAGCGAGCGGTGAATCCTCGACAACGAAGCATCGACTCCTACATGCATCGGGGCCTCACCCAATCCCGCCGCCTAATGGCCCCAAGTGAGCTGGCAAACGGGTCAAAGTGAGATTTTTGACGGCTCAATCGACTAGGAACGAATTCCGAATGCACAGTGACTATTAGATGTGTTTCATGATAGCCATCATATCACTATCACATCTAACATACACTATGGTGCATTCTAGGTCTTTATCCAACGCAATTGTTAACATTATATAACATAATGAAAATAAAGAATGCCATAAATAAATGCGTATTTCATATATAAAGATTGTCACATACAAGAGTCTATAAAACCCACACGCCACAAGTTGGCTAGTTGGACATCTACTCTAACATGTAGAAATTCGATAAACGCCCTATGAATGTTTATTGATTGTTTTTAATGTATTGAACGTATCCCGGGGCAATTTTGGATTTCCGCTGCGCCCCCGGGAAACGGGATCCGGATCCGCCATTGTATGCCAACAGTGGTATCAGAGCTCAGGATCGGATCCTTCAATAAATAATTGTGCCATATTGTATCGAATCTCGAAATTTGAAATCAAAAAAAAAATTTTTGCATTGCCTGCCGTGGCGCCGCCGCGCATGGCTGTGCCCCCCCCCCTGCGCATATGCGCGTGCGATAGCCTGCGCGCTTGCCGCGCATGGCGGCCGATCGCGGGCTGCTGCCCCGCGCACGATTGCGCAATCAATGTCCAGTCACTGTCCGACAGCCCGTGCGCAAATTGTTGCGCGCTGGTCGGGGATGTGCGCCGTGCCTGGCGCACGGTGGCGCTGGAAGACGCCGCGCTTGGCGCGGCAGCGTGCGGCCATGCGCCGCACGCTATGTTGGCGGCGGCGGCCGCCGTCCGGCGTGTCTCCCGGCGACGTTGCGACGGCTGATTTCTTCTAGGTATTGTTCGGGCCTGTCCCGGGCAGCCCATGAAGTTTTTGGGCCGATATTCAATATTGGGCCATTTTTGATCGATTTTGAAATTTTTGAGATTTTGAGCCTAAAATCGTTTTAAGCCCAATATGATGCAATTAAAATTGCAAAATATGATTTTAGTTATGAAATATGATTTTATAATTAAAATATGATGTTTTTGATTAAAATATGATTTTATCGACAAAATGCGATTTTATTATAAAATGCGATTTTATGATTAAAATAAGATTTTGTGGGTAAATAATTTGATTATTTAAATTTATGCAAATTAATTGGATTGATTACATGTTTGGGATGATCGAGAGCCATGCCCAATGTGTTAGGTGTATGCTTTAGGTTTTACGATTTCGTTTGTATTAATATTGTTGATTTATCATTTGTAAAGTGGGTCTGTTTGTGGCCCGGTCCCACCCCTTGAGAATTGCATCCCTTACTTGTCATGGAAATTTAAATGTAAATTACTTGATTTAGTGGGAGCACAATTGAAGACGGTGGAGATGACGATCAAAGATATTGAAGACCGAAGATCTGTAAAATCGGAAGCAATTGTAATAGGATTGCATTGCATATTGCATTTCACCTAGGATTGGACCCAGGTCCGTGATTGGCAACCACGGACCGCATAGCTCTTGCGATCGATCATCCCAAAGTTATATATATTCGATATATGTTGAATCCGCTTTATTTTAAATTATGATTTAAAATTGCATGAGACCAAATTTTCAAAAAATAAAATCCCTCGTTTTAAATACGATTTAAAACTGATATCAAGATAAAAGTTTATTCGATAAACTAAGGGAATTTAAATATGTTTAAATTATCCCTGCCTTCCATCAACAATGGGTGTACGCCGATGCTACCCGCATACATGGTCCGGCTCATATTATTGAGGGGGTTATGTATGCCGGAAATCTGTCCACGCCATTGACAATTGTTGTGAGTCGGTTGGTACTCCCTTTAACGTTGGCTCATATTATTGGGGACGTTAAGGGGACCGTCCTTCACGACTCAACATTGATGGGTCATCTTGACACGTGATAGTAAACTGCGTCATATTATTGGGCCCTTACTGGACGTGAGGTAAAATACATGGAGGTTGCACCGGTTGCAATTGGGTTCTACCTTTTGGGGGTCATGGTTGGCTGATATTATTCGGGACCATGATCGCTCAATTGGACTTCGTGTACCCACTAAGGAAACTTGCTTTTCATTAGAGGGTGGTGAAATCGTTAAAATAGTGGGACGGTAATTCATAGAACTAAATGACCTTGTTTTATGTCTTAGCGTTTTTCATATATAGTTAGTAATGCATGTCTATTTTTCTTTTCAGTATAAACTGCTTTATAATGTCTTCGATCAAAAACCCACTCGCTGCTATACTAGATAGCAAAAAGTTCACCGGTCTGAACTACCAAGACTGGCTTCGAAACCTCAACATTGTGTTGGCTTCGGAGAAACTTCTCTATACGATAGAGAAGAGCCCTCCGAAGGAAGCCCCTGCCGATATCAGCCCTGAGGAGCTGGTTACGCTTAAAAAATGGTGGGACGACGAGCTTAAGACTCGATGCTATGTGATGGCATCGATGTCCAACAGAATGCAACGGCCCTTTGAGAAGACAAAGAATGCTGCTGACATACTCTTTCATCTCAAGGAACTGTATGGGGAGAACTCTCGACATGAGAGGTTCACCGCTGTCAAGGAGCTTATGACGAGCCGCATGCGCGATGGGACTTCGGTCCACGAGCATGGGGTTCGTATGATTGGGCTCGTTGAAAAGCTGGCGGGCCTTGATATCACACTTCCACACGATCTGTCTGTGGATGTGCTTCTCTTCTCACTACCCGCTGCATTCGACCCCTTTGTGGTCAACTTCAACATGAACAAGCTGGCAGCCACCCTTGAAGAGGTGGTTAACATGCTGGTCGTGTTTGAAGGAACCATAAAGAAGGACAATCCCGTTCTCCTTATGGGCTCTTCTTCCTCTGCGAAGAAGGGGCCCAGACGCAAGGGTAAGAAGCGTTCTGCTTTTGTGAAGGAGGAAAAGCCCATTAAGAAGCCAAAGGCAAAGACTTCCAAGCCAAACAAGACCGAGGATGTTTGCCACCACTGCCACAAGCCTGGGCATTGGAGAGGAACTGCAAGGAGTACCTCGAGCAGTTGCGAACTTGCTCTAAATACAACTCAACATGTCATCTACAGACACTAATACAAACTGGTCCAATCAAAAGCCAATCACTCTATTCTTAATCCACGAATGCTGAAATTACCAATCCCGAAGGTTAAAACTAAACTCGCATTGACTCTAACACGATCTGAGGCAGCTTTGCTAATCGCCACCTATTAATTCTTCAGCTGGCGGAATCCAATCTAGAGAACACTGCTGCTCCTAGAAGTTGATCAATGGACTTTCGACACTCGGGAGGAGGCACTACTCCTTAACTTTCAACATATATAACTTCTACATTCTACACTCAAACCTCAAGTTCCATCCTACTTCCTATCAAACAGCACTTTGCTCTGCTAAGGTGCGGTACTAGGACGATCACAACCCAAAATCTGACCTGGGGTATGCCTAAGTTGTCACCTGTAAAAGAAAGCTTAGAGCACAGTACCACTCCAAAAACAGCTTACACCACTACTGGTCAGATTACATCCTATTGATCAGCTCAGTAGGCTCGATCTATCTTATGATAACTAAAACAGATTGTGATGGTCTCAACCCATAGTACCTAAACTCAGAATTGCTCATAACAATCGGCCAGCTTATGCGTAAAGAACAGTCCTCACTTAAGCTAGAACCACCAAAAGTCACGGTGTGACGCCCGAACCCACGGGAATCACGATTTTGGGGTGAATAAAAATTTTCGAATAAAAGAAGGGCTAAAAGATAATTCGCTATAGGCTGTATTTTCTATAACTTGAAAGAAAACTCGAAACACAAACCAGACACAGACAATTTACACTACTGTGGCGCCAACTGCTGGAAACATTTTTGCGGAAAAACAAGTCTTATATATATATTTCAATTGCGGTTACAACGTTTGTCATTCTATACGAACATACAATTGTTGCAATTGATCTAATACAGATCCTACAAAAGATAAAACAACATTATCCTAGACACGGATTACGTTGGCCCCTTGATAAACACAACCACCCAGCCGCTGGTTCAACTTTCACCTGCTGTTCTTCCATCAGTTATCGCACCTGCACCATTTTAAAAGCTAGTGAGCCTAAGGGCTCAGCAAGTAAAACCTGGGTAATAACAATTCAAATATACAGGTGGACATCTGTTCAATACATATGTTAAGGAATTTCAATGAACAATATCATTTTCGTAACAGTTCAATAAACATTCAATGGCAGAAACAGGGGATGATAGCCCAGATTCTCATTGTTAACATTTTCAATATCATTTTCAGTTGATCATGGCATATAAGTTCCTCATGGTCGGTGTTGCACTTGATCAAATGACTTCGGAAATCCGTTCTAGCATATGGCTCATATGAAAGGGCAGCCGACATCTCGACGACTACTCACCCTTCTTCAATGGGTGACCGTCAACTATTTATGCCATAATCTAAAATAGCTTTTGTTCCTTAACAATCCTTTCTTTAAACATTCCTTGAAATTTCTGTAAATCATCGGGTTCCATCATTTTAAAAATTTGCTTCCCATTTTAAAACTTTACTGAGTATCAAATTCAACTTTGAAAACATATCGTTGAAATGAAACTGGTGAAAAGAAAATCAGTCGCAAGAGAACACTAACACATATAAAACCAGACGCTACTGCTGAAATTTTGACAATAAAATGCATGTGCTGATGAACAGTGAACTGCTGGAAATTTACTAGGAAATGCGTCTGCTGAATTTTGGAAGACAACGCAACTGCTGAATTCTAACAAAGGAATGCAGCTGCTGAATTAGTTCAATAGGAATGCACCTGCTGGTGTTAACAAAGAAATACACCTTCTGGTTTTAGAAAAATAAATGCACCTGCTGGTGAACAGTGCACCAACTGGAATTTACGAAAGAAATACAGGCAACTGACTGATTTTAACAAGGAAAGATGCACCTGCTGATGACAGTGCATCTGCTGATTTTATGAAAACAACGCAAATGCTGAATTCTAACAAAGGAAATGCAGCTGTTGATTTTACGATAACAATGCAGCTGCTGATTTTCAACAAAGAAGTGCAACTGCTTATTTTAACAAGGAAAGATGCACCTGCTGATGAACAGTGCATCTGCTGATTTTATGATAACACTTGTAATATCGAAACAATGATCACGCTACCAGCCGTCACCTATTAAACCAGACTTTATACTGATTCAACTAGCAACTACCAATTACACAATCATCAAATCCCGATATTACAGCAAAAGGAAGAACATTCGTAAACATTATAACAATGCAGCTGCTGAATCTTAACAAGGAGATGCAGCTGCTAGAACATAACTCGACATTTGTAACATCAAAAAAACAACTATGCCATCCGCCGTTGCCTATCAAACCATAATTTATAATGATTCAACTAGCAACTACCGATTACATCGTTATCAAATCTTGATATTACGACTTTTAAACTGAAGAACATTCATAAACTTTCTTGAACAATCGAATCCTCAGTTCTTTGAAACATTCATAACTTTCTGGAAAACATTTTGGAAGCATCAATATCATTTCAAAACATCATTTTGAACCCATCTTTCCTTTATTTTTCATGTTTAAAACATTTTAAAACATGAACTTCGAAAATTACAATAACATATAACACGATCTTTTCTGGAAATAACTTTGAAGAACACGGGAGGATTTCTTTGAAAGTGATAAAGAGTTTAGTTTGAAAACAAGTTTAAATACCGAAGGGATTAGTGGCAAGCTACTTGTGATATTTAGCATGACACACTTTAAACAAGTTGCAGTATTTTAATAAAACTTCATTCTAACCATTTTAATTTGTAATGTACCAAACCTTTTCCAAAAGAAATCATTTTACCTCCTTAAAGATATTTTCAATCCATTTCAATTAAACTAGCTCGTGCATCACCCTTGGAGTCATCCGCTGGAACCTGCTACGTCACACTATTTTCTGAAATCAATTAATTTCAACAATGTATAACATATTTTAGAAATGCCATTTTAAATAAACAATATGCATATCGTGGTCCTAAGGATTTTTGGGGCGTTACAACTCTACCCTCCTTATTGAAATTTCGTCCTCGAAATTTACATACCAAATAAATATGGGTAAAGACTTAGCATATCAGCTTCTGTTTCCCACGTTGCTTCTCGCTCCGACTGATTAGACCATTGTACCTTAACCATAGGAATGCTACGGTTTCTTAACCTTCTAATTTCTCGAAGGAGAATTCTTTCTGGGTGTTCTTCATAACTTAAATCCGGTGCTAACTGGATTGGTTCATGGCTCAACACATGTGAAGGGTTGGGTACATATTTCCTTAAAGTTGAAACATGGAATACGTTGTGTACTGCTGCCAGCTGAGGCGGTAGTGCTAATCGATAGGCTAATGTTCCTATCTTCTCCAATATTTCATATGGTCCAATATACCTTGGACTCAACTTTCCTTTCTTCCCAAAACGCATAACTCCTTTTATTGGAGCTATTCTCAGGAATACATGATCACCTATCTCAAAATTCAGTTCCCTTCTTCGATTTCTCATCTTGCTGCTGACCTTCTCGAATTTGATTTAACAAATTTGATCTTACAGAGAGGTCTGCTAAAATCACATTACTGCTGCTGCTGCTGCTGCTGGACACTATCTCGAGTCCAAATATTTCAATATCAGTCGCCAATGATTTCTGAACAGTTAGTTGCGCTAGTCCTGCTGATTTCCTGCTTAGAGCATCAGCTACCACGTTTGCTTTTCCTGGATGATAGCTGATAGTGCAATCATAATCTTTAACCAGCTCCAACCATCGCCTCTGCCTCATATTCAATTCTTTCTGAGTAAAGAAGTATTTCAAACTCTTGTGATCTGTAAAGATCTCACACTTCTCCCCATACAAATAATGCCTCCATATCTTAAGGGCAAAGACAACAGCTGCCAGTTCTAAGTCATGCGTTGGGTAATTCTTCTCGTGATCCTTCAACTGTCTAGATGCGTATGATATTACTTTATGATCCTGCATCAACACAGCTCCTAATCCCAATTTAGAAGCATCAATATATATTACAAATTTTCCTTCATCAATCGGCATCACTAACACTGGTGCTTCTATCAATGCTTGCTTCAATTTGTCAAAACTGGTTTTACACTCTTCTGTCCAGTTATACTTCACTTGCTTCCTTGTTAACATGGTCAAGGGAACAGCTATCTTAGAAAATCCTTGGATAAAACGCCTATAGTATCCAGCTAAACCCAAGAAACTCCTAATCTCTGTAACATTCTTTGGTATGGGCCAGTCGCGAACTGCTTCAATTTTGGCAGGGTCGACTTCTATTCCATCCTTAGAAATTATATGGCCTAGGAACGATACTTTCTCCATCCAAAAATCGCATTTGCTAAATTTTGGAAACAACTTCTTATCTTTTAAAATTTGGAGAACAGTTCTTAAATGTTGAACATGCTCCTCTTGGGTCTTAGAATAGACTAAGATATCATCAATAAAAACCACTACAAACTGATCTAGATATGGTTGAAAGACCCTATTCATTAAATCCATAAAAGCAGATGGAGCATTTGTAAGTCCAAAGGGCATAACTAAAAATTCATAATGGCCATATCTAGTTCTGAAGGCTGTTTTGTAAACATCAGCTGCCTTATAATAAACCCTTTCTTCAACAGATCTTGTATCTGTTCTTTCAATTCTTTCATCTCTGTTGGAGCTAATCGATATGGTGGTCTAGATACTGGAGCAGCTCCTGGGATTAGATCTATGGAAAACTCTAACTCCCTGTCTGGTGGTAGTCCCTGGATGTCTTCTGGGAAAACCTCAATAAACTCATTCGCAACCTCTACGTTTACCAATCGAGGCCTATCAGTCGCGGTTATGGATGATACAACTAGAGAAGTTCTATTAACATGTTTGGCCAAAAATTGGAATGAACTTCCTACTGGTGGGCTAACCATTACTGTTCGTGACTTAAAATCAATCACTACACCGTACTTAGTTAACCAAGCTATTCCCAAAATCATATCGAATTCTGGAATTGGTAAAACTATTAAATCAGCAGTGATCTTATTCTCTTGAAGTTCAAGTTCTAATTTTCTAAACAATTCATGGGATACTAACTTCTCTCCCGATGGTACCGATACGCAATATCCTATCAATACTTGCTCCGGCTGGAGGGATAGCTTCTTAACAAATTAAGTCACAACAAATGAATGTGTAGCTCCTGAGTCAATTAATGCGAGAGAAGGAAATCCAGCGATTATAATTTCACCTGTGACCACTGTCGACTCTGGATTGGCTTGTTCGGTGGTCATCACGTAGGCTCTGCTGGTCACCAGTTGCTTGGACTTTTGACAATGTTTCAAAATATGTCCAGGCATTCCACACCTGTAGCAGACATTTTGCCCAAGTCTGCATTGTCCCGAATGAGGCTTCTGACATTTAGGACATAATGGCCTATTAATACCAGCAGGGACAGAACTTATAGGTTGAATCTGTAAAGGCTTTTGCTCTTGAGGTCTCTGCTGGTTCTTGTTCCGTTTCTTAAATGGCCTTTGATCCTTCTGCTGAAAGGCTTGCCTATTTTGCTGCCTTTCATCGTCCATATCCTTCCAATCCATTTCGATTTGCAGGGCTCTATCCACTGCTTCCCTGTAAGTTCTGGGAACTGACAGCCTAACATTCATCTTGAACATAGGCTTCAATCCTTCTACAAAATGATTCAATTTCTCTTCTGGATCTCTCCCTATTAACGGCACAAAGTAGCACCCTCTTTCAAACACACGTGCATATTCTTTCACAGATAAACTCCCTTGCTTAAGGGTCATAAAATCCCTCTTCAACTCAGACCTTTTCCCAACTGGGAAATATTGTTCGAAGAACACTTTCTTGAATTCTGCCCAAGTTAAGTTCAACAAATCTACAGACAATTTGGCTCCTTCCCACCAAATCATCGCATCTTCTCTTAACATATAGATAGCGCACCTGGGTCTATCTAAAATCAGGTGTTTTGGAAGACAACGCAACTGCTGAATTCTAACAAAGGAATGCAGCTGCTGAATTAGTTCAATAGGAATGCACCTGCTGGTGTTAACAAAGAAATACACCTGCTGGTTTTAGCAAAAGAAATGCACCTGCTGGTGAACAATGCACCAACTGGAATTTACGAAAGAAATACAACGACTGAAATATTTCAATAGGAATGCACCTGCTGATGTACAGTGCATCTGCTGATTTTATGAAAACAACGCAACTGCTGAATGCAGCTGCTGATTTTACAATAACAATGCAGCTGCTGATCTTCAACAAAGAAGTGCAACTGCTGATTTTAACAAGGAAAAATGCACCTGCTGATGAACAGTGCATATGCTGATTTTACGAAGACACTTGTAATATCGAAACAATGATC
>KV019614.1:0-32130 GCA_001598015.1 Dorcoceras hygrometricum | reverse complement strand
ACGGTAAGGTAATGTTGTTGAACAATGTCCACACCAAAGCAGTGGATAAAACTCCATATGAGATATGGATGGGCAAACCACCCAAAATACATGAGGATAAACGGCGGTAATGTTGTTGAACAATGTCCACACCAAAGCAGTGGATAAAACTCCATATGAGATATGGATGGGCAAACCACCCAAATACTCATACATGAGGATTTGGGGATGTCCTGCTTACGTGAAGCAGACAGTGGGAGATAAGCTGGATACAAGATCCATCTTATGTTACTTCGTTGGGTATCCAAATAATTCCATTGGATACTACTTCTACTATCCCAACGAAACAAAAGTGTTTGTTTCTAGAAATGCCACCTTTATGGAAAGGGAATTTCTACTTGATAGAAAAGGCAAAATAGTAGAACTCGAAGAGGTTCGAGAACCAATTGAAGTACCAAGTGAATCTCTCGCACCTAAAGATCATGTACCAGAAATGGTCGCACCTAGGAGATCCGAAAGGGTTCCTAGGGCTCCTGAAAGATATGGTTTCCTCCTTGAAGATGATCAAAGTGATCAAGTTGTTAGATGTGATCCAAGGACTTTCAAGGAGGCAATTTACGATGCTGATTCTAATTTGTGGCTTGAATCAATGCAGTCTGAGTTTGACTCAATGCTTGCGAACCAAGTTTGGACACTTGTTAATCCTCCCGAAGGAATTGTTCCTATTGGGTGCAAATAGATATACAAGAGGAAAGTTGGACCTGACGGTAAGGTATTGACCTACAAGGCACGACTGGTCGCGAAAGGTTACACTCAAAGGCAAGGTGTTGACTATGATGAAACCTTTTCACCAGTCGCAATGTTCAAGTCGATTAGAATCTTACTATGAGATATGGCAAATGGATGTGAAAACTGCGTTCCTTAATGGAAACATTAAGGATGAGATCTATATGACGCAGCCTGAGGGTTTCACATCTGTTGGAAGTGAGCATAAGGTATGCAAACTTCAGAGATCGATCTACGGTCTCAAACAAGCATCGAGGAGTTGGAACCTGAGATTCTATGAAACAATTAAGGAATTTGGTTTCATCAAGAATCCCGAGGAGCCATGTGTATATAAGAAGGTAGTTAAAAGCGCTGTGACATTCCTTGTACTTTATGTTGATGACATTCTACTCATTGGGAATGATGTAGGAATGCTGCAGTCAACTAAAGTATGGTTGTCTAGTAGATTTTAGATGAAGGACATGGGTGAGGCATTCTATATTCTTGGAATACAGATCTATCGGGATAGATCGAAACGGATGCTCGGACTCACCCAAGCTACCTACATCGATACCATACTTAAGCGGTTCTCTATGGAAGAGTCCAAGAGAGGACACCTTCCTATGTGCCACGGGGTAACTCTATCTAAGTCTATGTGTCCAAAGACTGATGAGGAGATAGAGAGTATGGCACGTGTGTCATATGCCTCGGCGATAGGTAGTATTATGTATGGCATGATCTCGACTAGACCGGATGTCGCATATGCTCTGAGTGTCACGAGCCGCTACCAGGCCAACCCCGGCCAATTGCATTGGAAGGCTGTGAAAGATATTCTTAAGTACTTGCGAAGGACTAAGAATATGTTCATGGTCTATGGGGGTGGTGAACTGAAATTGGAAGGCTACACTGATTCTAGCTTCCAATGTGACGTGGATGATTCGAAGTCTACCTCTGGATTTGTATTCATGCTCAATGGTGGTGCTGTCTCTTGGAAGAGTTCCAAGAAAGACACCATCGCGGATTCAACCACTGAGGATGAGTACATCGCAGCATCAGCTGCTGCTAAAGAGACGGTTTGGATGAGGAATTTCGTCCAAGAGTTGGGCGTCATTCCTGATGGAGTTGGTCCAGTCCCGGTCTACTGCGACAACACGGGTGCCTTTGCGCAAGCAAAGGAGCCTAGGTCTCACCAAAGATCCAAACATATACTGAGGAAATACCACATAATCCGGGATATTGTGGCTAGAGGTGACATAGCAGTTGAAAGAGTCGCCTCTGCGGACAACATTGCTGATCCACTTACGAAGCCCTTGCCAGGACAGTTGTTTGAAAAACATCGCGAAACAATGGGACTGCTTCTGATGAGTAGTTGGCTATAGGGCAAGTGGGAGATTGTTAGAGTAGATGCCCAACTAGCCAACTTGTGGCGTGTGGGTTTTATAGACTCTTGTATATGACAATTTTTATATATGAAATACGCATTCATTTATGGCATTCTTTATTTTCATTATGTTATATAATGTTTACAATTGTGTTGGATAAAGACCTAGAATGCACCATAGTGTATGTTAGATGTGATAGTGGATATGATGGCTATCATGAAACACATCTAATAGTCACTGTGCATTATGAACTCGTTCCTAGTCGATTGGACCGTCAAAATGAGGATAAGGCCGCCCGAGCTTGAGACTAGCATCTGCGATGTGAAGTACCATGTTTCATTGGTAGGGAACATTGTGATGTTCTGAGCATGCAGATGGATAGTGACCTGGTGATCTATCGAACTACCCTCGTTCGGACTTTCCAAGTGGTTACCATTTGTCGAGTGGATAAGTCCGAGGTCTTGGTTGTACTGATTAGTCCTCACTACTCGAAATGCCATTGAGACTCTACATGATAGGCGCCTCACTTTGACCCGTTTTCCGACTCACTTGGGGTCATTAGGCGGCGGGATTGGGTGAGGTCCCGATGCATGTAGGAGTCGATGCTTCATTGTCGAGGATTCACCGCTCGCTCTCATGCGTGGATATCCTATGCTATCTGAGGGGATAATAGTGTATAAATATCTGGCCAGAGTACTGGATGTGTTTTAGGTAAATGGGTTTACCTAGTAACACTCGTGATGTCACCATTCGATCTCCAAGATGTATGCATGGCTATCGGATCTCTAGCGACTCTCGATTTACCAATGGTCGTTGATATGATCGGGATATATATGTGTTGAAAGGACCGTACTGTACGCTAACCACGACCAAATGGTTCTTGCAGGCACTATCAGTGATACCTAGGGTGTGAGGCTCTCTGCTCACAATTAATCTTCTAATCTTAATAAGTGGGTTATTAATGTAAACTAAAAAAGTTTAACAATCTAATCTGGTTTATACATAACGTACTAAAAAAGAAATTTCAATCAGCAGAAGCATAATAAGTTCAGCTGGTACCGTAAACATGATTCATTTACACAAATACTTCAAAGTTTACAGCGGTTACAAGCTAAGTTCACTAGTACACGCTTATGTCTTATATACAAAACCAGACGTAAGCAACCTAAGACTAATTGTCCCAACATCTAGACTATCAGCTAGCTGATGTTTAGTCTTCCTGCTGCTGATCCAGCGTCTAGGTAGTTATCTCTCGTTACCCATGGTTGCTCCCCACTAGTTCTTTCTTCCTGTTGTCATGCACACATACAAAACAAAACAACAGCCGGATAAACTCCGGTGAGAATCAATCTCAATATAATCAGCAGGTACGCATAATAACAATAAAATGCATAACAGTTTATCAACTGTAAAACAAATGCAATGTCATGAAATGATTCAAGTTCTCTTCTTCGATCTCAGAATTGATTCTATATCAGTTCGACGCCATCAAGATTCGTATCCGATCTTGACATTAATATTCATCTATCGAAACCACCTCCGGCTTCGAAAATCAGGCCAACTCAGTCCTTGGCATTCGAATCAATTCAATTTGCTTCAAGATGCAAAATCATGCAAATATAAAAGATCCACTACCTGTGATGGATCGACAAACACATAACTCAAGTTCTTAAATCAAGAACAGTTCTAAATAAAGAACAGTAATCAAATATGTATGTGATTTCAGCGGAATACTCAAGAAATATCGTTCTCGAGTAATCTAGTTCCTGACTCTTCTGTCAGATTATACCTTTGTTCCTCTGTTTTCAATTACTTCAATCAGTGTTCTTACGCTCTGTTCCTCACTTCCGAATATATTTACAAGCTCAAAGGTCGATAACTGAAATCAAGATGTTCACAGTATTTCAAATTCATTCTTATTTATAGACAACGATCTCTGAATGTCTTGCAGCATTTCCAACGTATTCAATTCGAGTTCCACGTGTCATGCTGAGTATTCAAACAAGATATACTTCCACCGCTTAGAAGGTGGATAACGATAAACAGATTCCTCAACTGCTGTTGATCGTCCTCAGTTGCTGTTCGAATATCGTTGTTCTTCAGCAGACGCAAGAATCAGCTGTTGTAGTAATCAGTCGCAACAACAGGAATCCAGTCGCAACATAAATCCAGTCACAACATATATCCAGTCGCAACAGTTCAAAACTCAGGTTCATGTTCATAAGTCAAAACGCTGTCGCATTATTCTCTCAGCTGGAACCATTTTCGCCTCGACTGGTTTGCGTTTATTACCAAAACGTCGACGTCGCATCTACGTCATCATCAACCAGCAGATACATCACTAATCAGCAGATACACATCGATAACCAGCAGGTACATAAACCAGCAGATGCGTGAGAAACTCTTGCTGCTGATTCCTTGTGCGTAACAGTAACCGACACATGGCTCTCTCGCATTAACTCTTGTATTCGCGCGTTTGTTTCCAGCTGAGCCAAACAATTAATGCTTCACGCCTCAACTGAATTTCAAAATTCCACCAGTCGAGAGCTACAGTAACCTGCTGCTGATTTTATCAAATCGCTTCATCTGCTTACTTCGTCTGGTTCTCACACTTAGCGCGATTTAACGATACACAGTTCCTGAATCACCCAACACTTCCGGAAGAAATCCGAGCTCATAATCAAGCTTCATTAATTCGTAAATGTTGGAACGTTAAACTAATCCTCTTCTTAATGATTCTGGGCATTACATAGGGGATCATGGGGCGATATTTCTAGGCGCTTTACCATGATCCGATGGGCAAGTCCGAAATTGTGATTTCGGAGTCACAATGGGTGTGGGCCCACGGCTAGCTGTATCCCTGAACCATTGAGGGTCACATAAGTACTGGACTCACGATTCCCGCATGGAAACTGAGCTCAATGTGTTGAGCATAGGAGAAGGAATTTGGGGAGTGCGACTTCCTAAAAGTCAACAGGGGTCAAATTGCGATTTGCCAAAGTTGAGGGGCTAAACTGCTATTTTGGGCTAGATGATCTGAAAAACTGTTTTTCACATCATAAAATTCAGTTTTGGAAACTGAGTCGATCGGTCCGATCTGATCGTCGATCAGAGTTATGATGAAACCGTAGTGATTTAATTGAACCGGATGTTCACTTGGACCTGGGCCTGACCCAAGTCCAATGGGCCGGTACATACCCATTGCAAGTCTATTAATTGTAGACTTAGGGTTTTAATCACACACTTAACACTTTAAAAACCCTTGCCTCCAACTCTAAGATTTCGGCCGCCCCCTCCTCCCCAAGCCTCACGCCGCCGCCGCCCGCCGCCCCTTCGCCGGACTTGTTCCGGCCACCGTGCTGAGTTGTTTCCGTCCGTGCTGAATTCGTCAGGCCTTCTAGTGCAGGCTGACGAAGGCGTCTTGATTCCGGTCATGGACCAGATTTACGATCTACCGCCGCCTACCGTTTGAAGTGACGGTTTCCTCGTGAAACTGGTCGGAGCAAGGCGCCTAGACGCCAGCAAGGTAGAAATTCGATAAACGCTCTATGAATGTTTATTGATTGTTTTTAATGTATTGAACGTATCCCGGGGCAATTTTTGATTTCCGCTGCGCCCGTGGGAAACGGGATCCGGATCCGCCATTGTATGCCAACACTTTCCCCGTTCCCAGAGTTCTGAATGAGAAAACAGTGCACCGATGTGTTGTTATAAATGAAAAGGTTGGTGGAGAGGAGATCAAAGATTCTCCAAAGTTGAAGAAAACCCCTGCTAAAAAGGCTTTGTCAAAGAAAATGCCAGCTGTTGATGTTGAGGTAGCCCCAGTGGTGAAGAAGAAAAGAACCACTAAGGGTAAACAAGTGGTAATTGCACAAGAGGCTGTGCCCCTCAAAATTGTTGAAGGGACTGCAGCTGCAACAGTTGAACAATCTCCTGTGCCCAAAAGAAAATTTCAAACGACAAAACGGAGGTTGGTTCTAGATACTGATGATGAAATTATTGTTGAAAAACAACCAGCCGTTGAGAATTTGAATGAACGGGTGGGAGGACCAGCATATGACAGTATTGATGAGGGAACAGTTATTTGAAATGTTGCAAGTGTTGACGATTCTGAGTTTACTGAAAAAGAACCAGTCTATGAACCAGTTGCAGGATATCCAGAAGTTGTACCAGTTGTTGAGGCTACAACTGATGATCCAGACGCAATCATTGAACAAGTTCTGGATCAACTAGATTCAGTTACTACAACTGATGGTGAAGATCAACAAGCTAAAACTGCTGAAGAGAGACACTGGTTTGATCTCCCTTATGAGGATCTAATGGCTCGACTTGATGCTGAGAGGCCAGTTGTCACTGCCAGTGACACAGATGAGGATATGGAACAAGTTGATGTTTTCACAGAGATTAATACAGCTGGAACAGATGCTGATGCTGATGCTGAAACAATGGATTTTGGAACAGGTGTTAGGGATCAACAGGTTCAGACTTTTGTAGAGGATCCGGCAGATGATGAGATGAGTGGTGACGGTGAGCAGGCGGTGGATGAGCGTATTGATGCAGACGAAGCTATGTCGCTGGAAGATATCCTTTTTGTCTATTCCAGTCGACGTTCCATTGCCTTCTGCTAGCATGGAAATTACAAAGATTACAATGGGGAAGGAGATAAAATACCTGGTGTTTATGAGAGGACCTGGCATCTGGCCAGTCTTCCTCAAATCCCTGTTGACAATAAAGGGAAAGAAATCCCTGTGGAAAAAGACCCCGTGAAGGGTAACCCAGCCAAAGAACACTATTCTTTGATCTGTGCAGACATTGATCTGCTTGTACATTTGAGAGCACAGGTAATAGAAGCCGTTTACCGATTCTTTCATGCTTTCAGTTTTAAGAAACTGCCGACCATAAATGTAGAAGAGATGTCCAAGAAAGAGGAACAAGTTCTGTATTGGGGAGATACGGAGACCATCCGCGTAGCTCTCAACAGGAATATGTACATTTTGCTAAAGTATAGAGAAGTTTTGGTGAGAAAGTTTTAGAATCGTGGAAGCAAAATTTTGTGCCTGGTGAAGGATATTCTGCTACTGATCTTAAGGTCTTAAACATGCTTTCCAATCTTCATTTGTTTGTTTTGGAAGATTTGAAGGAGCAGGCATTAGCACACGGTCTTACATGGACAAAGACGTGTTGCTCTAAAATTTTTTAAGGGAGCCCCCGTGATCGTGGAGCAGTCATTGCCAAAACCAACACCAACACTCCATCCAAATGCTGGATTTGAACGATGATTCGTGTTGATGGAGTGTGGACTGTTGAACCTTGTTGTGATCAATGGGTGAAGATCCCACGACCAATTGTACAAAATTAAGTTCATCGCCAGTGCTCATATGTAGACACTCTACCCACTGTCAGTGAGTTTTTCAAGATCATGAGGAAGAGATGGGCAGATATCTGTATAGAGGCCACAAATTTCTTTGTTTCAGGCAGAATTCTTCCAGTTGGTTCTATTAATTTTTGCAGATCTCTTCTAGTTGTTCAACCAGTTTATAGTTTTGCTCCTCTCCAGCCAATAGTGTTTGCTTTCCGACTATCTCAGTTTGTACCGTTTTTATTCAGAACAGTTTATTCAGCCGTTTCAGTTCAGAGGTACATTACAAGTTTTGTTGCATCTATTTCTTTAGAGAGAACCGTTTTGCAAAGTGTACAGATTCCTACTCTTTCTGCAGATAGTCATCATGTACAGTTGCCTTCGAGTTTAGTTTTTGAATCTCCGATTGTACAAATAGAGAAAAGTGCAGCTTTTGCAGATACAGATGAACAGATGGACATTGATCTTTCCGATGATTCTTCTCTGCATTTTGATGACAATGATGCTGCTACTGCCTCAATCTCTCTACCAACTGCTCCTATTCCAGATATTACCGAGGCCTTAAACCAGTTGCGAGCTTCAATAGAACAAATCAGTGAACGAGATGATGGTGCCAAGCACAAAGATACACTGTTATTGCACCTCCGCAACTTTGAGAGGAACCTTACCGCACGCCTCGATGCACAGGATAGAGTACTTGGGGCGTTGCGCAAAGATTCAAATGATCAAAGAAGCCTCATGTCTTTGGATATCAAGTCATCGCACAAGCAGTTGAGTACTCAGATTGCCGCTACTGCTCTTGATGTAGTTGATGTCCAGAGGGTGGTCAGGAAGCATCACCAGGAGCTTAATGCTAAAATCACTTCTCTGGATGACCAAGTAGCCGCTACTCGAAATGACTTATTGGATTTTAGTGCTCAAGCACAGCAGACCCTCAATATCATTACCGACCAACTGAGCGAACTCGTTGCTTATATCAATCGTGGTGGTAATGAAAAAAAGGGGGAAGTGAGTAGCAGCCGCCCTCAACCACCACCTGATGATCAAAAAGAGGAAGTGGTAATACAGGTGGTGGTGGTGACTCTGATAGAAGCATCGTTGAAAGGCTTATGACTGCTGATAGACAAAGACAACGAGAGAAGAGCAGAGGGCATAGCAGTTCATCTTATAAAAGAAAGAGATATTAGGACAGGATGATGTTGATCTTCTGTAAAAATCTTTTGTACTCTATCTTCAGTTAATGAAATTTGATTTCAGCAGATGTTTGTGCAATTTATTTTTGCTCATTCATTTTAGTCTTTCGGATGCTAGTTTTGTTATCACCAAAAAGGGGGAAATTGTTAGGATAAAATTTATAGTTTTGGTGATAACAAAATAAGACAAGTTAAATCCAGACGACAGGTTTATTCAGATGTTGATATTACAGGATTTCAGTAGTTGGTTTCGTTGGGTTATTCAGACGCAAGGTATTTCTCTCAGTTGAGTTTTCAGTCGACAGGAAATCCAGACGAGAGCTACAGTATACAGTTGTTGATATAATCAGTGCTTTGTATAACCAGACGGCAACTACAGTGTTTTGCATATTCAGACGCAGAGATTATTTATCAGACGCAAGCTATAGTAAATTGCTTTATCATTCGATGGAGTATAAACCAGTCGGGAGCTACAGTGTTGTGTACATTTCAGATGATGCTACAGTGATTCCCAGAATCAGTCGCAAGCTACAGTGTCTTGAGAAATCAGCCGCAAGCTACAGTGTCTTGAGAAATCAGTCGCAACTACAGTAAAGATTCCATCGTTGTTGTGATATGAGACGCAGTCATTCAGACGTTGGAGTATTTATTGATGAAGAGCAAAACTACGTCGTTTAGATTAGTTAAAACGACAACGTTTGGATTAGCGCTAGAAATCAGACGTTGGGTTGTGAAAGGAAATCAGTCATTGCATGATATTCAAACATATTCCAGTCGCAACATCTTATACAACGATGAAATAATTTCAGGCGCAAGCTTTAAAGAGATTCAAATACGATTGTATACTCAAATTGGAAAAGATAAACAAAATCGTACAAATTGCTTGGAATTTAGGAGACAACATCGGTACTATTTTGGGTAAATAGAACATATTTACAGAGGTTGTTACACGGTTATTGCACAAATATGGAAGGCGACAAATTTGCTCTGACAGTGTGCAATTTACCTTGTAGTGGAGCAGAGTATACGGTTATGAGATTTTCAGTATTTCAAAAGGGATTAAATTTCCTTATCAGATTTAATGACCGTTGAGCGAAGCCTATAAATACCAGCAGTTTGAATTGAAGAAGCATATTTTGCTCTTACTAAGTTGCTGAAACTCTGTCAAATTGATTTCTGAGCTTTCATAACATATTGAATCATTCTCAAAAAGCTCAAACAATCGAAGAACAAAATCACTGATCTTCATAGATATACCTTAGAGTCTATCTTCTGGTTACATTTCTGTAATCGAGTTTCATTGTTGAAACCAGAAGATTTTACAGTCTCACATATACTGTATTTCATTGTTATATAATTCGATTGAGTCTGTAACAAACGTGCAGTAAAAATCCGTTTGAAAATTATACAAGTGTTGTAAAAAGCAGCTGCGACTGCTTGTTTTTGGTTGAGGATTACTAGCAGTTCACCTTGAGCGAGGCTCGGTGATCGGGTGTGTGCAGAAGGCCTGTACAAATCAAATCTTCTAGTGGAACCTTCCTGAAAAGGAAGAAGGGGAGACGTAGGATATTTATATCCGAACTTCCACAAACAAACTCTGATCCCTTGATTTTACATTACGCATCATTTATTTATTAAGTTATCTGTTCACAAATTAATCGGCCTTTTTCCGCACAAACTTTTGTTGGCCGAGAGATTTGATTAAACTGAGATCCTTAAATCTGGTAACTCGGATTTAAGTTAATCAGCGCTTGTAAAATTATTTGAAAATGTTTCGAAAAATTTAAAATACTCAAGAGTTCATTCAACCCCCCCCCTCCCCCCCTTCTCAACTCTTGCAGCTGTTTTCAAACCACATTGATCATATTTTCGGGACTATCATTCTGAGTTGAAACTGACTTCTCTGAATTGATTTACTTGCTCTAAGCTGAAATCCGACGTTCTGAGCTGTTTAACTTGCTCTGAGCTGAATACCGTTTTTCTGAGTTTCTCGATTTTTTCTAAGCTGATATGTATCATCCTGAGCTGAGTAGCTATGCCGTAAACTATATCTAGCTTCTCTAAGCTCAAATGCATCGCCATAAACTGTTAGACATAATATGAGCTGATATATATTGTCCTGATCTGATATGCGGACTCTTAGCTGATCAACATGCTCTGAGCTGGTCTATTACGTCCTAAGTTGTTATGTTCAGCTCTGCATCTTACAGCTGTAATATGTTCGGTGTCTTGTATTTTTTATCACAAAAACTCAAATTTTATTCCTAAAAAATTCCCCGTTTTGGTGATGACAAAACTTAGTAGGAAAATTTTCTTTTATTAATCAATTTAATTTTCTAAGTACAAGAACTGAAATTTCTTCTCAAAACAGATTCCTCAAAACTGTAAGCAATGACTAAAAACCATCTGCGCTTGCCACTGCTGTCTCTGTATCTGTCACCACTGCTAGTTTCACCTTTTCTGCTGTTGCTGCTACCACCTTCCCCCTTTTTGACATCACCAGCTCTCTGGATATGAGCAACGAATTCTGCAAGCTGAGAGCTGAGGGAGGCGAGTCTCGAATTTATGTCAACTTGTGAGGCCCTGTGCTAATCAACAACGATTACCAGCACAATTAAGCACATAATCGCGGAAGCATAAAAATAGGGCTTAAATTTTTTTTCAAATGTTAGGCCTGCACGATAAGACATTCGTTCAAAATGTTCATACTCAAAATCCAAAAACAGACAGGTAACCAAATAAACTCAAATAACAGATCCCCCAAAATACATAGAAACTCAGGGCATCCCTTGGTTCGATAGATAATAAAATAAACTGAGACTCAAACAAGCGGGGATCTACTAGCTGAAGCTCCACTCTGCCCAGCCATATTACCTGCAACTCGTGCAATGGGTAACACAGACCCAAAGAACACAAAAGCAAGAAAAATAAATACGAGGTCAAACCTCAGTACGAAGAGCACTATGACAACAGCAAATCATAAACATGTAGTATCTCAAAACATGAAATGCATGAGGGCTGTCAAAGAATTGGTCATCTAGGACAACGAGTCAGCTGGAAATAAAGGGTGATCCTCTATACCACGCACAACCAATCAGCCGGTGGAAATCATCGGTCCGTGATATTTAGGTCTGGCCACTCAAATTAACCATAACAGCTTGGTGGTATTCAGACACGACGAATCAGTTGGTCACCATTCCGATGATAGCATTGTTGCCTTTCAGGCGCGACACATCTGTCGGCCGGTCACAATGTGGCTCTCAATCGGTAATCAATCAATCATCAGGCTCAATATGTATGCATGAATGCCAAGAAATTCAAATCAAATTTCAGCATGCGTAATTCACGTAAACAGAACATATAAATCAACCAATGAGCCAAATATGTTCACGAAAAGCACAGAATTCACAGAACAAAAATCATGCCTCGAAATACTAACACTCTTATGCCCAAAGCTGTTAACAAAAGCTCAATTGTACCTCAAATCTCAGTTTCTACCTCAACAGATCTCACTAGGGCACGGCAACCTCAGCCTGCTCAAATTTGATTCCTCGCTGGTCTCGACAAACATGGCAGGAACTTCCTGGGAGCTCAAATCCAGAAGCTCAAATGAACTAAAGAACTCTCGGGTCAATTGTCTTGAAAATCTTCGAACACTGTAACTCCTTCGCGCTCCTCCTACGCGTCAATCCACAACTCCAGACTGATATCAATCGAAAGAACTAAGCAAGACGAGCTCAGCGCCACCAGTCATGCTCCAAACAACGGTGGAAATCGACGGGAATCTAACGAAGAAGAGTTCGAATGAACAGTAACTATCGAGGTTTTCACTGGGGACGACGATAAGAAATATCGGGGTCGAAATACGCTAAGTGTTAATAAACACTTGTATTTCTTATTCCTCGAGTCAAAGCCTACATTGAAAGTCAACACCGACATATTCAGATCCCAGCATCAGATCCTAGCGTTAAGGCACAAGTCCTCGAATCTGAACCCAGCGCTCACTCAAATCTGAGTTCTCAATGCTACACGCACAACTAATCAAAACGGCGTTGCCCTGGCTCATAGCTGAAGCAGATCCCAGCGCTCGTATCTGCTCATGCTCCCTCGAATCTGATTTATGCTAACACCAGTCAACTCAGAAACGTTGACTAACACGTGTACTCTCCTCATTGATTCTCGCATCCGCTAACAGATTCCTCTCGCTAGCTCTCACATCTGCATTTTCTTGCTACACAGATATCACTCTCTAGCGCAACATCTGAGCACTCACATCTGAAGACCTACTGGAATCAGATCCCGATAGAAAAACTCAACGAATCAACTCCAAATTTTACGCAGATTTCACCCGATAGAATCCAGCAACTCAAAGTTGAACAGGTCTTTGTCAAATATGAAAATTACCAACCAGATTCGACCAAAATTCTCAAATCTGAAAACCCAAAAATCACGATTCCCGTGACTAATCCTAAGTCAAATCTAATTACCAAGTTAATCACTAATTAACCAAATCTCAATCCTCACATTCTCCCCACCTTAAGAGATTTCGTCCTCGAAATCAAAGTCATACACAGGGCAGAATCAACAAAACACCAGAACTAATCAACGCAACTCAACACAAGCTACAAAACAATCCTCAAAACATGAAGCAAAATCCAGAAATTACCTGAAATTCTACTGCTGTCACAGCTCAAACAGATGAGGCCACTCTTGTCTCATCTTCTCCCAATTCCCAGGTAGCTTCTTCTCGGACATGCATACTCCATTGGACCATCACCAACGGAATTATCTTATTCCTCAATTGCTTCTCCTTCCTATCAGAATCTGCACTGGATATTCCACATAGCTCAAGGCAGAATCTAGCTCAACTTCATCGGTCTCAACACATGGGACGGATCTGGCTCATATTTCCTCAACATTGACACATGAAAAACGTCATGTATCGTTGCTAACTCATCAAGCAGCTGCAAATCTATAACTCGGACATGCATACTCCATTGGACCATCACCAACGGAATTATCTTATTCCTCAATTGCTTCTCCTTCCTATCAGAATCTGCACTGGATATTCCACATAGCTCAAGGCAGAATCTAGCTCAACTTCATCGGTCTCAACACATGGGACGGATCTGGCTCATATTTCCTCAACATTGACACATGAAAAACGTCATGTATCGTTGCTAACTCATCAAGCAGCTGCAATCTATAATCCAACTGTCCAATCCTCTCAACAATCTCAAAGGGTCCAACAAATCAAGGAGATAATTTTCCCTTGAATCTGAACCTCATCACGCTCTTGAAAGGAGAAATCTTGAGGAATACTTTATCACCAACTTAAAATTCCAGAGGTCGGACTCTTCTGTTAGCATAGCTAGTGAAGCGATCTTGCGCTGCTGTCATTCTACTTTGAATCAGTGAAATCTGATCTCTCATATGCTGCACAAATTCAGGGTTGTCGAAAGCTATTTCTCACCAACTTCTTCCCAACAGATCGGAGATCTGCACTTGCGACCGTAAAACGCTTCAAATGGAGCCATCCCGATAGTCACTTGGTAGCTGTTGTTATAAGACAACTCAACTATCGAATCCTGCCAGCCACCACTGAAATCCATCACAATTTCTCGCAGCATATCTTCTTAAGTCTGAATGGTCCTCTCAGATTGGCCATCCATCTGAGGTTGATAAGCAGTGCTCATTGCCAATCTTGAACCCATAGCTGCTTGCAAACTCTTCCAGAATCAAGATGTGAACCTTGGATATCTATCAGATAATATCGAAACAGGCACTCCATGCAATCTAACCACATGATCGATGTACAATCTCGCCATTTCTTCATCGAACACCTCACATCATAGGGAATGAAATGGGCTGACTTCGAGAGTCTATCAATCACCACCTGTGAGCTAGAAATCTTTTAAGTATGATTTAATGGCTAATCATCTTTTGGATTAAGATTTTTCAAGAAATTGTGAATGATGGGTGTTCAGATTTGATTTAGAATTGAACAGCAGTGAGTTGCGCGAGAATTCAGCTGTTGGTTTTCAGCAGTAGCGTAATTCAGACGTCAGTGTTCTACTGTAGCGTCAGAAGGTGAAGTCTGATCAGTCGTTGATGGCGCGGGAGTAATACGCAGTCGTTTTGTGAAAACAGACATCACGCTAATCCAAGGAATCAGGCGTAGCGCGTTTCATATGTCAACGCAAGTCAACGGTACTGTAGAGAGTGATCGCTGATTTATTTATGCATCGTCGTTTTGCTATTCAGTAGTCGCGCTTGAAGAGGAAGGTGTTGGCAGCTAATGCGTGGGCGCGAGGATTAACGAGAAGGCGACACGTGTTAGTCAACCCAATGGAGTTGACTGCTGTTGTTGTAGCGTTAATCAGTTGTTGCATTTGTAAAGGAACTGATTCAGCCGTGGGAGCAACACGACATCTTTTGGCTTTTGTTAGCGAGAATATTGATACGCCGTCATTTGAATTAATTAGCGTGACCAGCTGTTAGTTGTGTTGATCAGCTGTTGACAACGAAGGTGACGTGTTCCTCTACGATGTCGTTTGAGTGAGATAGCGTGTTCGGCTTTTGGTCGATGAGAGAGATATCTACTGGCAGCTGAGGGAGTGATGCTACGTCGTTTGGTTATTATTTTAGATTCAGCTGTTGGTTGTTTCGCGAGAGATTGGTATCAGCAGTTGGAGTGCTGAAGCGTTGTTTTGATTAGTTGGTGCGGTGTCGTTTTGATGTCCCGTTGTGTAGTGCAACGTTTATTGTATCAACTGTTTTGGTTGAAGAGAAACGCTGGTTCCAGTTGTAATATTTATACTGTAGCAATACCCGACGTTGATTCTATGAACACCAGTCTGGTGTATGGAGATATATATATATAAGTGTTGAGCGACACTTAGATTATTTAGAACCCGATATTTCTTATCTCCATCTTTGAAACCCTCGATTGCTACTGTTCACCCGAGCATTTCTTTCCTAGATCTCTGTCGATTCCAGCCGTTGTTTTGAATGATATTGGTGGCGCTAAGTTCCTTGAGACTTTCTTTTCGATTGCTACCCATTTGAGGATGTAGTTCGACCTTGGATAAGATCGTGAAGTAGCAGTGTTGTTCGATTATCTTCGCCTGGTGAGATTTGTTGAGGTAGATTGAAGCCGTGAGGTACGAATAGAGCAGCTTTAACAGCTTTGAGCGTGGACATGGCTATATTTCGTGTTATGAATTCTGTGATGAATTGATGACTGAATTACGTGAACAGATTTTACCTGATTTGGTTATTGATGTTATGTTTTCACGTATTGTTAATGTATACATTTAGAATTGATTTTTGAATGGCATTCATGCATACATCTTGAGCTAGAATTGATTTATTGATGTCCCGATTGAGAGCCACATTGCTACTGGACGACAAATGTGTTGTGCCCGAAAAGTCCAACGCTATCATCGGAGTGGTGACTACCGGATTCGAGTGTCTACCATCGAGCTGTGATGGGCTGACGGGCCCCAAAGATCATGGACCGATGATTTCCCGGTTGATGCATCGTGGTATGGAGGCCTAACGTGAGATGATTTGCCAGTTGATACACTGGTCTTGATTACCGATTCCTTGTTAGCCTCATGCATTTCATAGCATTGATTTATAGCATATTGCATGATTAGCTGTTTTGATAGCTCTTCGTACTGAGGCTTGACCTCGTATTTATTTTCCTGCTTTTGTGTCTTTTGGGTCCGCGTTGGCCACTTTCAGGATCTTCAGGTAATCAAGCTGGACAGAGTGGAGCGCCAGCTGGTTGATCCCCATTCCCTTGAGTCCCAGTTTATTTATTATGTATTGAACCGGGGGATGCCCTGTGTTGATATATGTATTTGGGGATCTGTTTTTGAATTGGGATTTGATAATACTTGTTTTGTTTGAGTTTGAGTTAACTCGTATTTTGAGTATGAATATTTTGAATGATGTTTTGAGTTCAGGCCCAATTTATTTCGAAAAATTTTTAAGCCCTGTTTTGCGCTTCTGTGATTTTGTGCTTATTTGTGCTGTAATAATTGTGGATTAGCACGGGGCCTGATATTTTTGGTATCAGAGCTTAAACTTGGATAAGCTCATTTTTCTTTCAATCACACTAGAGTCTAGGCACAGAGTTTTGATTTTATTTTTGATTGACTCTGTGGCTTATGTGATTATATCATCTATCTCTGTGATATCTGCTGTGATATCTCACCTCTAGAATTGTTTTAGATCCCGCCGAAGAGAGGTAGAGGTAGGGCTGCTAGACGTTCCGCCGAGGGGTCTAGGGCTTTAGATAGTGATGAGGGTACTCAGCAGGTAGAGGATGTTACCAGACAGATAGGCAAGATGGAGCTAGTCTTAGCTAGGTTCCAGCGGAAGAACCCTCTGACTTTTGCTGCTGCTGAGGGTGGTGCGTTGGCCTAGAGTTGGATAGTGCATATGGAGGAGCTGTTTGATACTTTGGAGTACACTCCTGAGAAGAGATTAAAGCTGGAGGTGTTGCAATTGAGGGATAATTCACAGCGCTGGTGGAGAGGTACTTCCCGTATTCTGCGTGAGAGTGGGGTTGTGATCACTTGGGAAAGCTTACTGTGCCGCGTTTTGACAGGAGTATACCGCGGAATCCTTCTACAACAGTCGCGAGTGAGAGTTCGACAAATCTGAAGCAAGGGTCGATGAGAGTGGCTGAGTATGCCCGGCAGTTTTCTGGGGATAATTCACAGCGCTGGTGGAGAGGTACTTCCCGTATTCTGCGTGAGAGTGGGGTTGTGATCACTTGGGAAAGCTTCTGTGCCGCGTTTTGACAGGAGTATACCGCGGAATCCTTCTACAACAGTCGCGAGTGAGAGTTCGACAATCTGAAGCAAGGGTCGATGAGAGTGGCTGAGTATGCCCGGCAGTTTTCTGCACTTCTGATATATGTTCCCCACGTGGCTAATCAGGAGAGGACGAAGAGGAACAAGTTCATGAAGGGACTGAGACCTGATTTGTTCCGGATGGTGTTGTCAGGATCCCCTGCAACGTATGTTGACGCTGTGAATTGAGCGGTTGACATTGAGGAGAGTTTGTTGGAGGTGGATGCCCTGGTTCAGCCGATGATTGGACCCACTTTTCAGCCGGTGCAGAATTTTTCACAGTCGTTCCAGTCTACTCAAGGGTCACAGCAGTCGAGTCGTCAACAGTTTAGACCTTGAGGGAAACAGTTTAAGAAGAAGGCGAATTCGAGTTCCTCTAGTTCCATGAGTTCTGGTAGCAGTGGTTCTGGCGGTATGTCTTGTGGACAGTGCGGAGGGAAGCATCCGACTTCACAGTGTCGAGGAGTTCAGGGGTCTTGCCGTAACTGTGGACAGCCTGGAAATTTTGTTAGAGTGTGTCCTTTGTTGAGGGGACAGACTTCGGTTCCTTCGCTGTAGGGTTCGGCTGGTGGTTCTTCTCAGAGACCTCAATTTCATGTTCCAACCCAGTGATCTAGATTCCAACCCCAAGAACCGTCTAGGTTTGGAGGATCTTCTAGACCTTAGTTTCAGGTACCGCAGCAGGCCCGGGTGAATTCCTTGTCGTGGGAGCAGGCTGAGGAGACACCTGGTATGTTTACACAGGTACATGTTTTATCTTTGATTTTCCTGTGAGAGTTTTAATTGATACAGGAGCGTCACACTCCTTTGTTTCTGCATGGTTTGTGCATGAGTGTGGGTTGAGAGTTACCCCACTGTGTGATGTCGTATCTGTATCTACTCCTGCTGGTGTGTGGGTGATGTCCCGTGAGATCGTGGTAGATAGTGTGATTTGATTTGATCAGAATTTGTTAGTGGCGAATCTGATTGTCTTGGAGATGATGGATTTTGATTGCATCTTGGGAATGGATGTATTGTCTAGCTATAAGGCTACGGTTGACTGTTTCCATGGTGTGGTGAGATTTCGTCCTGATTCGGGTGATAAGTGGGATTATTAAGGCGGATTCGAGGTCGAAGATTCCACTGGTGTCTGCCATGGAGATGTTTAGCCTGTTATCACTGGATAATGCTGGAGTTATGATTTATGCGCTTAACGTTTCCCAAGAGTCACGATTGGAGTTGAGCGACATTCCGATTGTCCGAGAGTTTTCTGACGTGTTTCCAGAAGAGATTCCTGGATTCCCTCCGAGACGTGAGATCGACTTCAGTATCGAGTTGGTACCCGGTACCGCCCCGATTTCTAGAGCTCCGTATCGGTTGGCGCCAGCAGAGTTGAAGGAACTCAAGGAACAGTTGAGAGACCTTCTGGAGAAAGGCTTCATCAGACCGGATATTTCGCCTTGGGGAGCTTCGATTCTTTCGTGAAGAAGAAAGATGGGTCTATGAGGATGTGTGTTGATTTTAGACGGTTGAACAAGTATCCTTTGTCGAGGATTGATGACTTGTTCGATCAGTTGCAAGGATCGATTGTGTACTCGAAGATTGATTTGCGCTCTGGCTATCACCAGTTGCGGATTAGAGATGAAGATGTAGCGAAGACGGCTTTTCGGACGAGATACGGGCATTATGAGTTTCTTGTGATGCCATTTGGGTTGACGAATGCCCCAGCTATTTTCATGGATTTGATGAATCGCGTGTTTAGCGAGTATATCGATCGGTTCGTGATTGTCTTCATAGATGACATCTTAGTTTATTCACGGAGTTTGAGAGAGCATAAGGAGCATCTTATACTGGTGTTGCAGAGATTGAGGGACTCACAGTTATATGCCAAGTTCAGCAAGTGTGAATTTTGGTTGGATAGGATTATCTTTTTGGGTCATGTTATTTCAGCGCAAGGGATTTCGGTGGATCCGAGTAAGGTCGAAGCAGTTCTTAACTGGGAGAGACCTAGGAATTTTTCCGAGATCCGTAGTTTCTTAGGCTTAGCTGGCTATTACAGGCGTTTTATCGAGAAGTTCTCTTCGATAGCCAGACCGATGACTCAGTTGACCCAGAAGGATCGGAAGTTTGTTTGGACTGACGAGTGCGTGTTTAGTTTCCAGACGTTGAAGGAGAAGTTGACTACTGCTCATGTGTTGGCTCTATCGTCTAGATCTGGAGGATTTGTTGTATGCTCCGATGCATCTCTGAGTGGTTTGGGATGTGTTAAGATGCAGAACGGGTATGTGATTGCTTATGCGTCTTGACAATTGAAGCCTCACGAGACGAGGTATCCCGTTCATGATTTGGAATTGGCTGCAGTACTGTTTGCCTTGAAGATTTGGCGTCACTATTTGTATGGTGAGGAGTTTGTGGTGTACACCGACCACAAGAGTTTGAAATATATCTTCACGCAGTCGGACTTGAATATGAGACAGCGACGTTGGATGGAATTGCTCAAGGACTTTAATTGTGAGATTCAGTATCAGCCTGGGCGGATGAACTTAGTAGCCGATGCTTTGAGTAGGAAAACCCAGCCTGATATGTTAGCATCTTTGAGTGTCTCGAGCATCTACGAGCAGTTGAGTACTTCTGGTTGGAGATTTCAGCCGGGTGATCCGTACTTCATGGTTTCTTCGATATGGGTTGAGCCGCAGATTTTGTTTGACATCAGGTAGGCGCAAAGGACTGATCCGTATATCCATGAGTTGAGGACTAAAGCCCAGAGTGGTAAGTCTGATGATTTTTCTGTTGCTTCTGATGGATGTCTTAGATTTCGAGTGAGGTTGGTGGTTCCGAACCTGATCGATTTGAAAGAGACCATCCTGAATGACGCGCATTGTAGTCAGTACAGTGTGCATCCAGGCGAGAGAAAGATGTACCATGCCTTGAAGTCTCACTACTGGTGGGCAGGTATGAAGAGCGACATTTCTGGTTTTGTTGCTAGGTGTTTGAACTGCCAGCAGGTCAAGGCTAAGAGAATGAGACCTGGTGGATTGCTTCAGAGTTTAGAGGTGCCTCAATGGAATTGGGAGCGCATCGCCATGGATTTTGTGACTCATTTACCTCGATCGAGTAGGGGATGCGATGCTATTTGGGTGGTAATTGATAGACTTTCGAAGTCATCCCATTTCATTCCCTATGATGTGAGGTGTTCGATGAAGAAAATGGCGAAGTTGTACATCGAACATGTAGTTAGATTGCATGGAGTGCCTGTTTCGATAGTGTCTGATAGAGATCCAAGATTTACCTCTCGATTTTGGAAGAGCTTGCAGGCAGCGATGTGTTCGAGATTGGCCATGAGTACAGCTTATCACCCCCAGACAGATGGTCAGTCTGAGCGGACCATTCAGACTCTAGAGGATATTCTCAGCGATGTGTTCGAGATTGGCCATGAGTACAGCTTATCACCCCCAGACAGATGGTCAGTCTGAGCGGACCATTCAGACTCTAGAGGATATTCTGCGTACAGTTGTGATGGATTGCAGTGGTGGCTGGCAGGATTCGTTGTCCTTAGTTGAGTTTTTGTATAACAACAGCTACCAAGAGACTATCGGAATGGCTCCATTTGAAGCTTTGTATGGTCGTAAGTGTAGATCTCCGATTTGTTGGGAAGAAGTTGGTGAGAAACAACTTTCTACCCCTGAATTTGTGCAGCACATGAAAGATCAGATTGATTTGTTCGGGGTAGAATGAAGGCTGCACAAGATAGATATTCGAGCTATGCTAACATACGATGCAGACCTTTGGAGTTTGAGGTTGGCGATCGAGTTTTTCTTAAGATTTCTCCTTTCAAGAGCGTGATGAGATTCAGATTTAAGGGAAAATTGGCTCCTAGATTCGTTGGTCTCTTTGAGATTGTTGAGCGGATTGGACAGTTGGCTTATCGATTGAGACTGCCTGATGAATTAGCAGCGACACATGATGTTTTTCATGTGTCAATGTTGAGAAAATATGAGCCATATCCTTCCCATGTGTTGAGAACCGACGAAGTTGAGCTGGATTCTGCCTTGAGCTATGTGGAATATCCAGTGCAGATTCTGGATAAGAAGGAGAAGCAGTTGAGGAACAAGATAATTCCGTTGGTGATTGTCCAATGGAGCAAGCATGACCGAGAAGAAGCTACCTGGGAGGTTGAGGAGAAGATGAGGCAGGAGTGGCCTCATCTGTTTCAGCTATAGCAACGGTTCAGATAACTTCTAATTTGATCGATTTTTGTGACTTGAGTGATGTTGCTGCTGTACTGAGATTCTAGTAGGTATTGAGATTTACTGGGCAAATTGGCATGAGTATATTAAGAATGTTGTCTAGTATACTGTGTCATGAATAAGATATTCTGCTGTTGTGATTTTGATTTGAGGAATTAACTGATTCGAGGAAGAAATCGATTTCTAGTGGGGGAGAGTGTGAGAACTAGAAATCTGTTAAGTATGATTTAATGGCTAATCAGCTTTGGGATTAAGATTTGTCACAAAATTGTGAATTATGGGTGTTCAGATTTGATTTATAATTGAACAGCATGAATTGCACGAGAATTCAGCTGTTGGTTTTTAGCAGTAGCATAATTCAGACGCCAGTGTTCTACTGTAGCGTCAGCAAGTGAAGTCTGATCGGTCGTTGATGGCACGGGAGTAATACGCAGTCGTTTTGTGAAAACAGACGTCGCTAATCCAAGGAATCAGGCGTAGCGCTTTTCAGACGTCAACAAAAGTCAACGGTACTGTAGAGAGTGATCGATGATTTAGTTATGCATCGTCGTTTCGCTATTCAGTAGTCGTGCTTGAAGAGGAAGCTGTTGGCAGCTGATGCGTGGGCGCGAGGATTAACAAGAAGGCGACACGTGTTAGTCAACCCAATGGAGTTGACTGCTGTTGTTGTAGCGTTAATCAGCTTTTGCATTTGTAATGGAACTGATTCAACCGTGGGAGCAACACGACGTCGTTCGGCTTTTGTTAGCGAGAATCTTGATATGCCGTCATTTGAATTAATTAGCGTGACCAGCTGTTAGTTGTGTTGATCAGCTGTTGACAGCGATGGTGACGTGTTCCTCTACGACGTCGTTTTAGTGAGATAGCGTGTTCGGCTGTTGGTCGATGAGAGAGATATCTGCTGGCAGCTGAGGGAGTGATGCTACGTCGTTTTTTTATTATTTTAGATTCAGCTGTTGGTTGTTTCGCGAGAGATTGGTATCAGCTGTTGGAGTGTTGCGGCGTCGTTTTGATTAGTTGGTGCGGCGTCGTTTTGATGTCCCGTTGTGTAGTGCAACGTTTGATTGTATCAACTGTTTTGGTTGAAGAGAAACACTGGTTCCAGTTGCAAGATTTATACTGTAGCAATACCTGACGTCTGATTCTATGAACACCAGCTGGTGTATGGAAATATATATATATATAAGTGTTGAGCGACACGTAGATTATTTAGAACCCGATATTTCTTATCTCCATCTTTGAAAGCTACTGTTCACCCGAGCATTTCTTTCCTAGATATCTGTCGATTCCAGCCATTGTTTTGAATGATATTGGTGGCGCTGAGTTCCTTGTGACTTGCTCTTTCGATTGCTACCCGTTTGAGGATGTAGTTCGACCTTGGAGAAGATCGCGAAGTAGCAGTGTTGTTCGATTATCTTCGCCTGGTGAGATCTGTTGAGGTAGATTGAAGCCGTGAGGTACGAATTGAGCAGCTTTAACAGCTTTGAGCGTGGACATGGCTATATTTCGTGTTATGAATTCTGTGATGAATTGATGACTGAATTACGTGAACAGATTTTACCTGATTTGGTTATTGATGTTCTGTTTTCACGTATTGTTAATGTATGAATTTAGAATTGATTTTTGAATGGCATTCATGCATACATCTTGAGCCAGAATTGATTGATTGATGTCTCGATTGAGAGCCACGTTGCGACTGGCCGACAGATGTGTTGTGCCCGAAAAGTCCAACGCTATCATCGGAGTGGTGACTGCCGGATTCGAGTGTCTACCACCGAGCTGTGATGGGCTGACGGGCCCCAAATATCACGGACCGATGATTTCTCGGTTGATGCACCGTTGTATGGAGGCTCGACGTGAGATGATTTTCCAGTTGATACACTGGTCTTGATTACCGATTCCTTGTTAGCCTCATGCATTTCATAGCATTGATTTATAGCATGTTGCATGATTAGCTGTTTTGATAGCTCTTCGTACTGAGGCTTGACCTCGTATTTCTTTTCCTGCTTTTGTGTCTTTTGGGTTCACGTTTCCCACTTGCAGGATCTTCAGGTAATCAAGCTGGACAGAGTGGAACGCCAGCTGGTCGATCCCCATTCCCTTGAGTCCCATTTTATTTATTATGTATTGAACCAGGGGATGCCCTGTGTTGATATATGTATTTGGGGATCTGTTTTTGAATTGGGATTTGATATTACTTGTTTTGTTTGAGTTTGAGTTAACTCGTATTTTGAGTATGAATATTTTGAATGATGTTTGAGTTTAGGCCCAATTTATTTCGAAAAATTTTTAAGCCCTGTTTTGCGCTTCCGTGATTTTGTGCTTATTTGTGCTGTAATCATTGTGGATTAGCACGGGGCCTGACACCACCCAAATCGCATTGCTCCCCTCTTGATTGAGGTAAATGAGTCACAAAGTCCATGGCGATGTGCTCCCGATTCCATTGAGGCACTTCTAAACTCTGCAACAGTCCACCAGGTCTCATCCTTTCGGCCTTGACCTGCTGACAATTCAAACATCGAGCAACAAAACCAGAAATGTCTCTCTTCATGCCTTCACACCAGTAGTGAGACTTCAGGGCATGGTACATATTTCTCTCGTCCGGATGTACACTGTATCTACTACAATGTGCTTCATTCAGGATAGTCTCTTTCAAATCAATCAGGTTCGGAACCACCAATCTTCCTCGAAATCTCAAACACCCATCAGGAGCAACAGTAAAATCATCATACTGACCATTCTGAGCCTTAATCTTCAATTCATGGATATAAGGATCAGTCCTCTGTGCCTCCCTGATGTCAATCACAATCTGTGGTTCAACCTGAATTGAAGAAACTATGAAGTACTGATCACTCAGCTGGAATCGCCAACCAGAAGTAACCAACTGCTCGTGGACTCTCGAGATACTTAAAGATGTTAGCATCGCAGGCTGGGCTTACCTACTCAAAGCATCAGCTACCAAGTTCATCCGCCTAGGCTGATACTGAATCTCACAATAAAAATCCTTGAGCAACTCCATCCAACGACGATGTCTCATGTTCAGGTCTGACTGAGTGAAGATATACTTTAAAATCTTGTGGTCGGTGTACAGCACAAACTCTTCACCATACAAGTAGTGACGCCAGATCTTCAAGGAAAAAACAATCGCTGCCAATTCCAAGTCATGAACATGGTATCTCATCTCATGGGGCTTCAACTGTCGAGACGCGTACGCAATCACATACCCGTTTTGCATCAGAACGCATATGGTAAAGCCAACACAGGAGCAGTAGTCAACTTCTCCTTAAGTGTCTGGAAACTCGACTCGCACTCATCAGTCCAAACAAACTTCCTGTCCTTCAGAGTCAACTGCATCATTGGCCTTGCTATCGAAGAGAACTTCTCAATGAAACGCCTATAGTAGCCGTCCAAACCCAAGAAACTACGGATCTCAGAAACATTCCTAGGTCGCTCCCAGTTAAGAACTGCTTCGACCTTACTAGGATCCATAGAAATTCCTTGTGCAGAGATGACATGACCCAAAAATATTACTCTATCCAGCCAAAATTCACACTTGCTGAACTTGGTATACAACTGCGAGTCTCTCAATTTCTGCAATACCAATCTCAGTTGCTCCTTATGCTCCCTGAAACTCCTCGAATACACCAAGATGCCATCTATGAAGACAATCACGAATCGATTGATATACTCGCTGAAGACACGATCAAAACCATGAAAACAGATGGGGCATTCGTCAACCCAAACGGCATCACAAGGAACTCATAATGCCTGTATCTCGTTCGAAAAGCTTTCTTCGCTACATCAACGTATCTAATTCACAACTGGTGATAACCAGAGCGTAAGTCAATCTTCGAGTGTACGACCGATATTTGCAACTGATCAAACAAGTCATCAATCCTCGGTAACGGATACTTATTCTTGATCGTTGCTTTATTCAGCTGCCGAAAATATACGCACATCAAAACAGATGGGGCATTCGTCAACCCAAACGGCATCACAAGGAACTCATAATGCCTGTATCTCGTTCGAAAAGCTTTCTTCGCTACATCAACGTATCTAATTCACAACTGGTGATAACCAGAGCGTAAGTCAATCTTCGAGTGTACGACCGATATTTGCAACTGATCAAACAAGTCATCAATCCTCGGTAACGGATACTTATTCTTGATCGTTGCTTTATTCAGCTGCCGAAAATATACGCACATCCTCATAGATCCATCTTTCTTCTTCACAAAAAAAATCGGAGCTCCCCAAGGCGAGATACTCGGTCAGATGAAGCCTTTCTCAAGAAGATCTCTCAACTGATCCTTGATTTCCTTCAATTGAGCTAGCGCCAACCGGTACGGACCTCTAGAAATCGGGGCTGTCCCTGGCACCAACTCTATGCTAAAATCGATCTCTCTCTTCGAGGTAATCCAGGAATCTCATCTGGAAACACGTCTGGGAACTCTCGGACAATTGGAATATGGCGCAACTCCAATCGTGACTCTTGGGAAACATCGAGCGCATAGATCATAAATCCAGCATTACCCAGCGATAACAGACTAAACATCTCCATGATGGACACCAGTGGAATCTTCGAGCGCGAATCAGTACCGTAGAAATCCCACTTTTCTCCCGACTCGGGGCAAAATCTCACCACACCATGGAAACAATCAACAATAGCCTTATAACTGGACAACACATCCATTCCCAAGAGACAATCAAAATCCCTCATCTCCAAGGAATCAAATTCACCACTATCACATTCTGATCAAACCAAATCACACAGTCCACCACAATCTCACGGGACAACAACCACACACCAGCAAGGAGTAGAAAAACATACAACATCACACAGTGGGGTAAATCACAACCCACACTCATGCACAAACGAAGCAGAAACAAAGGAGTGTGATGCTCCTGTATCAAATAAAACTCTTGCAGGAAAATAAAAGATAGAGCATGTACCTGCGATAACTCCACTAGGTATCTACATCAGCCTGCTCCCTCGACAAGGCATTCACCTGGGCCTGCTGCGGTCCCGGAAACTGAGGTCTCTAAGGTCCTCAAACCTGACGGTTCACAGGGTTGGAATCCAGATCGTTGGGTCGGGGCAGGAGGTTGCCAACCCACACTCATGCACAAACGAAGCAGAAACAAAGGAGTGTGATGCTCCTGTATCAAATAAAACTCTTGCAGGAAAATAAAAGATAGAGCATGTACCTGCGATAACTCCACTAGGTATCTCATCAGCCTGCTCCCTCGACAAGGCATTCACCTGGGCCTGCTGCGGTCCCGGAAACTGAGGTCTCTAAGGTCCTCCAAACCTAGACGGTTCACAGGGTTGGAATCCAGATCGTTGGGTCGGGGCAGGAGGTTGCGGCCTCTGCGAATAACCACCACCCAAACCTTGCTTCGAAGGAACCAAAGACTGTCCCCTCAACAAAGGACACACTCTCCGAAAGTGTCCAGGCTTCCCACATTTGTGGCAAGTCCCCTGAACTCCACGGCACTGCGAAGTCATGTGCTTACCACCGCACTGTACAGAAGACACTCCTCCTGAACCACTGCCACTAGAGCTCACAGAACCAGAGGAACTAGAGTTCGTGTAACGCCCAGACATTTTTATAGGCCACAATTAGAAAGTTATAAGATTTTAGAGATTTAATTGAAATGCTAAAGTTATTCAGCTTTTATATCGATTGAATTGCAGATTTTTCAGCTTTTCGTATTAATCAGTTCTTGCTTAGTTGAATTGATTTCAGTTATAAGAATGCAATTGCAGCAGCTGTGTGGTTGATCCTACCAGCCAACTGAATCCTCCGTTTTAACTAAAATAGTTCAGTTCTTATTTATGCTTTAGATTTCTCTTTGAAATGGAGTAGCGCTTTTAAAAGATTTTTTTGGCATATTGATTAAACGTGTTTCTTCCTTAGGCATTCTAATTCATATATATATATATGGTGTTAGACACATCATGCATCATTATTCACAAACCAAAAAATTTTCCAAAATCAAGCGGTGCTCTCTATGAAGAAACCGAACAAAACCTTTCAAAGCTCTTTCGGAGGAGACAAGCGGTGTGTAGGTGATTGCCATGCTTCAACTGTAATTGTGTTACAGAATTCAGGCAAGTAAACTCTATTTCTTGCTACACTCATGAAATCATATATTCAGTTCTGTATGCATGTTTGTATGTGTTTTAAAGATTTGAAGATAGCCACGGCTGTTATTCAAAGAAAAGAAAAGTTCATGCTCTGTTTTTATGAAGAAGTACGTGTTTACTGTATTTTGATTCAGAAAAGATTTTACAAAACGGTTTGATGATGTTTGTCCAGTAGTTTCTTGAGTTTTCATCAGATATTTCTTTGAAGTAGCTTACAAGTAGCTTATTCGATCAATTCCCAGAAACTTCTTGAGATATTTGAATCCTTCAGACAAAGGAAAACCATCATCGTTCATGTTTATTCTTATGGTTAAGTCTGAAATCTGGTTCTTGAACCACAGCTGATATTTCTATGTTAGACAGATTCTATGTTTGAGTTCAGATTCCTTATTGTTGACCATTTCATTAAAAATCGTTGACATCTAAGTTGACCATTGACATCTGAACGACTCTATTTGATTATTGATTTCGTTGACATCTGAGTTGACCAACAGGCAGAATCTGATTTCTTTCTTCTTCGCTGAGATACTTATGCACAATTCAGATTCCGTCTTCTTAGTCTTCGATTCTTCTAGATTGATACAAAAAGTACAGATTTGAATTCCTTATTCATTTCCGTTACAATTCAAAAGATTAATTTGATTCATTCGAATAGTTTCAAGTGACTTTATTCAGTTTTCATCTTCGCAAGTTTTACAGAGAATTCTCATAAAGTCCCAGAACATCATTAGACAATGAAAACCAGTGAACTGTACTAGGAAAGAATGAAAAACAGATTTACCAAAGAAAAGAAAGAGCAGAAATGTTTCAAAAAAGTTTTAAATTATGACTAATGCAACAGACGGTCCCCAGAGGAAGGGTGAGTGTCTGGCTGACGAACCAGTGTGCCCCTTCAACAGCAGGAAGGATAAGGATTACGGATTGAAGGATCTGTATACCCCTTCAAATAAGATGGGATTTATCCCTGCCCCCTGATATCAGATGTTAGTTTGATCGTGACGAACCAGTGTGACCCCTTCAACAGCAGGAAGGATAAGGATTACGGATTGAAGGATCTGTATACCCCTTCAAATAAGATGGGATTTATCCCTGCCCCCTGATATCAGATGTTAGTTTGATCAAACGAATGGACCAACTGTACAGGCGTCTCTGTCAAAATTTCAAGAAATAAAAGAAGAGCGAATGTGTGATTTTAATCACAGCTCTAGAGAAGGTTTAAATATGCTTCTTTAATTAGAAGTAAAGAAAATGATTTCAGAATGTTTATGTTTATGCTTTCAGTTCATTCAGATTTCACAGTTCATGTTATTTAGCTTATTATTCCTTAAGCTATTCAGATTTCAGATATGTATCTAGTTATCGTTTTCTTCTATTATGTGCCTTCGATACACCAGATTTTACCTGCAGAGCCCCTAGGCTCACTAGTTTTCATTGAGTGTAGATAATGAGCAGTAGGAGCCGGACGGGGAGAAGCTGGACGGAAAAATGTGTTTATCGTGGACCCCAGTTCCGTTGTTCTTTCACTTTCAGATTTTGTTGTACAGAACTTTAGTTATAGTTTTGTATAATAACAGCTTTCTAGTTTTTGTATTTTGAATAAATCTGTACAGACTTTTGGTTTGTTATTGTATACAGTTTTATCTGAACACCTGTCAGATTTGTACCAGTTCCGTATATGTTATTGTTCATCTTTGCTTACATTTTTGTGTTTATGAGTTGCGTTTTTTTTAAATTCAGTTCAGAATTTAGTGGCGACTTTTATGTTTTAATAAGTTCGAAAATAGTCTTTTAATTTGAACCCCAAACTTTTGAATTTCCCTCAAGAAAAGTCTGGTCGCTACAGTTGGTATCAGAGCATGGTCCTTGAGATAAACACACTTCCAGTTTGAACAGCTCTCTCCAGCAGCTTCTGAATTGTGAGTTTTATTTCATGTTCTAGCATAAAGTAATCTCTCATAATAGAATTGCAGTGGATTTGGGCTACCCTTACAGATATGGCAGGACGAGGTAGAGGAAGAAGAGGTATAACAGAAGGAGATAGTGAATCAGAAGGAGTGAATTTTTTTTTAACAAGTATGGCTCAGTTGTTAGAACGCTTGGTTGACCAGACTAATCAAGTAAATGGTCAATCATCAGGGAGGATGGTTAGTCGAGAAGATCCTCAGGAGAGGTTTAGAAGATAGAGACCTCAGGAGTTTACTGGTTCTACTGATCCTCTTATATCAGAAAGCTGATCAAGTCAACGGAGGTGATCTTTGAATATCTACATCTGACAGAACTACGGAGGCCTCGGTTGTCAGGCCCCATGCTAATTACTCAAGATAACAGCACAATTAAGCACATAATCACTGAAGCGTAAAAATCGGGCTTAAAAATTTTCGAAATAATTTAGGCCTGAACTTAAAATCATACATTCAAAATATGAGTTGACTCGGACTCATACAAATCAGGTAACAACAATAAATCTCAAATCGAATAAAGATCCCCGATACATAGTGTTAGAGTAGATGCCCAACTAGCCAACTTGTGGCGTGTGGGTTTTATAGACTCTTGTACAAACAGTCTTTATATATGATATTCGCATTCTTTTATATGGCGTTTTTTACTTTCATTATGTGTGTAATAATTTACAATTGCGTTGAGTAAAGACCTAGAATACACCTAAGTGTATGTTAGATCCGATAGTGGGTATGACGGCTATCATGAAACACATCTAATAGTCGCTGTGTATTCTGAACATGTTCCTAGTCGATTGGGCCGTCAAAATGAGGATAAGGCCGCCCGAGTTCGAGACTAGTATCTGCGATGCGAAGTACCATGTTTCATTGGTAGGGAACATTGTGATGTTCTGAGCATGCAGATAGATAGTGACCTGGTGATCTATCGAACTACCCTCGTTCGGACTTTCCAAGTGGTTACCATTTGTCGAGTGGATAAGTCCGAGGTCTTGGTTGTATTGATTAGTCCTCACGACTCGAAACGTCATTGAGACTCTACATGATAGGCGTCTCATTTTGACCCGTTTGCCGACTCTCTTGGGGTCATAAGGCGTCGGGATTGGGTGAGACCCCGATGCATGTAGGAGTCGATGCATCGTTGTCGAGGATTCACCGCTCGCAGACATGCGTGGATATCCTATGCTATCTGAGGAGGTAATAGTGTATAAATCTCTGGCCAGAGTACTAGAAGTGTTTTAGGTAAATGTGTTTACCTAGTTACACTCGCGATGTCACTATTCGATCTCCAAGATGTTGTTGGGGATCCGGATCCGCCCCCCGGTCAGGCAGCGGAAGAACAAAAATTGGAACCGGGAGGCGATCAATACGAAAAAACAAATCAACATTCTACGACATTCATAGGATGTTTGGCGAGTTACCTCTCTGGCACTTGTGCCTGGCTCCAACCGGTGTTTCAAGAACCCGGCTCTTCTCGGTAGATTGCGATAGATACGCCAATCCGGTCCACGACCAGATCCGAGACTCCTTCGTCAGACTGCACTAGAAGTTCTGACGAGATCAGCACGAACGGATTCTCCACGAAAAACTAGGCCGGAACAAATTCCGGCGAAGTTTGCGGCGGCGGCGGCGGCGGCGAGAGAGAGGGAGGGAGGGGCGGCTAGTGCTAGGGTTTTGAGTGTAGTTTTGTTAATGAAGTTATGATTAAGTCTAATAATAATCACATTATATAGACTTAAAAATGGACTTGGACCGGCCCACCGGGCCCGGGTCCAAATGACGATATCCATTGCTGCGACTTCATCGCCGGAACAAATTCCGGCGAAGTTTGCGGCGGCGGCGGCGGCGGCGAGAGAGAGGGAGGGAGGGGCGGCTAGTGCTAGGGTTTTGAGTGTAGTTTTGTTAATGAAGTTATGATTAAGTCTAATAATAATCACATTATATAGACTTAAAAATGGACTTGGACCGGCCCACCGGGCCCGGGTCCAAATGACGATATCCATTGCTGCGACTTCATCGTAACTCCGATCGCCGATCAGATCGGACCGATCGGTTCAGTTTCCAAAACTGAATGTTATGATGTGAAAAACAAATTTTCAGATTATCAAACCCCAAATAACAAAATGACCGTTTTGCCCCTCAACAGAGTCAAATCCCGGTTTGACCCCTGTTGACTTTTAGGAAGTCGTACTTCCCGAAATCCTCTTCTCGTGCTCAACACATTGAGCTGAGTATCCGTGTGGGAATCTCGAATTT
>KV019613.1:110010-120598 GCA_001598015.1 Dorcoceras hygrometricum | reverse complement strand
TTCAGCAGATGAGTTGAGAATTAGTCGCAAGTGCTATCGATAGATTTGATGACGTAGGCGTGACGTAATACTTGCTGCTGGTAGTATTTGCGTTAGACTGGTTGCTGCTGATCAGCAGGCGCGCTTGTGCGAGAGCGTTGAAGCGGCGTCGTTTGAATAAGTGGAAACGCTGCGTTTTGAGCTTCGCGTTTGAGAGATCAGCTGTTGGCAGCTTTGTTTACGTAATCAAAGTGATGTCGTTTGGATTAGTAGATGCGGTGTCGTTTTGAAAGTTTGTGCGATTGATTGCTTTTCGTTGCTGCTGAATTTTACGAAGGGAAAAGAGAAGAGTGCTGCTGATAGACCTCTGCTGAACTCTTCGTTAGATTTTAGTGAATCAGCAGGCGAGAATTTGAGAAGTAGTTATAGAAGTGTTGATCGACACTTAGAATTATTTGAGCCAGCTATTTCTTATCTTCTTCTCCAAACCCTTGACATTACTGTTCATCGTGAATTTCCACCGCCGCTCCCCGTCGCCTCCAGCCTTTGTTTTTGGAGATCTTTGTGGCGCTGATTTCCCCTTGCTTAGCCCGTTGGGTTGCTACCCATTTAATTAGTTGAATTTCGCTGGAAGTGGAAACGCGAAACTACTGGACTTCGAAGCTTTTGAGGAAGGTCTGTGCGTGCGTTCTTATGCTAGCGTGAGCTTTTGGGTGAGCAACTCTTGTGGTTTGAGCTCGGTTTTTAGTAGACTAAGTCTGCGTAGAAGTGTAGAATTTGAATTAGCTTCTGGCAGTAGGCTTAGCGTGATTATGATTAAGAATTGAGCTAAGATATTAGCTATGTTGTAACAGATTTCAGCTTCTAGGAAGTGCCCTGCTGCGTGATTTTGAGCCAGGAGGAATCTGTTAGGTAAATTGAAGAGGAAAGGTACGAATTGAGCAGCTCTTGGCAGCTTGAGCGTGAGCATGTCTGTTCTTCGATGTTGTGAACTGCTGCTATATGATTTACGTGATCTTGGATGAGGAAATTGATTGTGTTCTGTTCTGTTTCACGTCTTGTAAACTGTATGCATAGATTATTGAAATTGAACGTCATTCATTGCATACATCTTGAGCCTTTGACAGATTGATTTGATTACCTGATTGGGTGCCACGTTGTGACTGGCCGACTGTTGAGTCGTGTATATATATGATATGTATTGAACCGGGGGATGCCCCGTGTTATCATGTATTGGGGGATTTGTTTTGGTTGATATACTTGTTGTGTTGGAATTGAATCAACTCGTATTTTATTATTGCTATTTTGAATGTATGATTTGAAGTTCAGGCCCATGGTATTTCGAAAAATTTTTAAGCCCTGATTTTAAGCTTCCGTGTTTATGCGCTTGTTTTGTGTTAATTGTTAGTAATTAGCACGGGGCCTGACAAGACAGGTGGTTGTTCAACAGTTCATATATTTCAGCAGATGGCTACAGTGAACTTCAAACAGCAGATGATGTTAACCAGCAGATGCTTTTCAAAGATAACAAAACGGCATCACTTGAATAAGTTGACACGACATCGTTTTATCGCTAAAGGAATCAGTTGATGGAAAAACACAAATGTATATCAGCAGATGATTTCTTTCAAGTGTTCTTTCAGTCGAAGTATCTGTGACAACGTTGATGGAGTTAGTGCTGGTTATCAAACCTATTTCAGGCGCAAGCTCAATTTGATTCAAAATACGATCGCTTACTCAAATGGAAAAGATTTGTAGGATCGTACAGTTGCCTGGAATTAAGGAGACAAGTTAGGTAATATTTTGGGTAAATAGTACAATGTACAGAGGCCGTTTCTCCATGCTTGCACAAATATGGAAAGAAGACAAATTGGCTCTGTCAATGAGCAATTTACCTTGTAGTGGAGCAGGAATTACGGTGTACGATTTTGGCAGTAATTCAAACGGGATTTATTTTACTTTGGAGAATTTTTGTGACCGTTGCAATCGAAGCCTATATATATCAGCAGCAGTGTTGAAGAAAACACACTTCGCTATCTATCTATTGCTGTCACGCTGCCAAAATCAATCTTGAGCTATACTCTGTTGAAATCTCCAAAAAGCTCAAAGACTCGAAGAATCTAACAGTTGATCTTCATTGAAATACCTTCGAGTCAATCTTCTGGTTACCTTGTTGTAATCGAGTTTCATTGTTGAAACCAGAAGATTTTTACAGTCTCTAAATACGTGTTTTCATTGTCATATTCTGTTGAGTCTGTAACGAACTGTCTTGTAAAGAAGTTCGAAAAACTATCAAGTGTTGTAAACCAGCAGCGAAGTCTGCGTGAGGTGTTGTGAAGTGCTAGGAGTTCTCGTAGCTACGGGTTACGGGATCGGGTGTTTGTAGAAGTGCTACTCTCATCAAAGTCTTCTAGTGATACCTTCCGAGGAGGAAGAAGGGGAGACGTAGGACATTGAAGTCCGAACTTCCAGAAACAAATTCTTGACTCAATCTTTTACATACATCATTTATTTACTGTTGCACATTATTCACTGTTCACAAACCAATCGGCCTTTTTCCGCACAAATATTGTTGGCTGAGAAGTTTGCATAAAACTGAGATCCAAAAGATTTTAAAAGAGTTTTGAAATAGAAAAATCGAAGGAGTTCATTCAACCCCCCCTTCTGAACTCCTATTTACTTAGTGATCCTATTTCTGGGACCATCAATCTCCTACATCTCCCCTTCTTCCGCAACGGGAAGGATCCACTAGAAGACTTTTATTACAAAGCCCCCCGCTGCAACCCGATTCGACAGCCCGCAAGCTGCAAGAATTCCTATCCACCTATGCACACCAATGTGCAAGTCGTGTGTCAAACTTCACTTCTTTTACGCCTCATTGAGAAAGGCTACGTCTCAGTGAGAAAGACTACAAGAGTTGTTTAATGTCTCTGTCCAAAGACTACAATGTTGTAAACCAGCAGCGAAGTCTGCGTGGAGTGTTGTGAAGTGCTAGGAGTTCTCATAGCTGCTGGCTTTGGGATCGGTGTTTGTAGAAGTCCTACTTGCATCAAATCTTCTAGTGATATCTTCCGAGGAGGAAGAAGGGGAGACGTAGGACATTGAAGTCCGAACTTCCAGAAACAAATTCTTGACTCAATCTTTTACTTACAGCATTTATTTACTATTGCGCATTATTCACTGTTCACAAACCAATCGGCCTTTTTCCGCACAAATATTGTTGGCTGAGAAGTTTGCATAAAACTGAGATCCAAAAGATTTTAAAAGAGTTTTGAAATAGAAAAATCGAAGGAGTTCATTCAACCCCCCCCCTTCTGAACTCCTATTTACTTAGTGATCCTAATTCTGGGACCATCAAGTGGTATCAGAGCAGGAAATCTCAGTTATTGAACAGTTATCTTTTTGCTTTATATCATACTAATATGTCTACCTCACAAAACAAGATTCCTTTGTTCTCCAGAGATGAATACGATGACTGGAAGATTCGCATGCAGGCGCATCTTGCTGCTATGGATGACGAAATGTGGAACGTTATTACTGATGGGCCATTGAAGATAATGAAGCCCAATCTTGCATATTATGTATCAAATGGCGAGGCTCAGTTCCTTGAGAAAGCCAGACATGAGTACACCAATGATGACAAGAAGAAAGCAAACTTGGACAATGTGGCCAGGGACATCTTATACAAGACGCTGGACAAAGACAAAAACATGTTCAGCAAAATCAAGACCTGTGTCACGGCAAAAGAAATCTGGGAAAAGCTGGTCCAGATATGTGAAGGCAGCGATGAAACAAAAGAGAACAAGCTGACAGTGGCTCAGCAAAAATATGAATCAATCAAGATGAAAGACGGCGAAACAATGACTGAATTTGACGAGAGCTTTAGTGCAATTATCAACGAGTTGAACAGCCTGGGCAAAGAATACAGTAACCGGGAGTTGGTGCTAAAAGTGATGAGAGCCCTGCCCAGAGAGTGGGACGTGAAAACCATGGCTATGCGAGAGTCCAAGGACAAGTTCAAAGAAAGATCGAACGACAGAAATATGAAGACCAGCAGCAACAAAAGATTCAGTCGCAAGCATGATCGCAAAGTATTGGTGGCTGAGGAAAGCACCAAAAGCTGGGCGGATAGTGACTCAGATTCATCCAGCAGCAGCTCATCTTCAAGTGATAGTGAACAGGAGGAGGTTCACTGCTTCATGGCTGACCAAACAGACGATGATGAGGTATTTGACTTTTTGAATGTTGAATTTACACGTGATGATCTTGTCATAGAACTAAATGACATGGTCAAAGAGTACCGGAAGCTTTCTCATTCGTTCGAGGAAGCTAAAGCTGAAAACATGAGTCTCAAGAGTAGTTCAGCTGAATCAAGTTCTGATGAGCTAGAGGATGTTGACATTCTAAAGACTGAGTTGAGTAAGCTACAAGCTGAGAATGAGATGCTGAAAGATGAGACCAGTGAGCTCAAAGCTGAAATTGAAGCATTAAATCAATTGGCGGGCTCCTGGAATAATTCTTCTCGAGTTCTTCACAAACTGAACGAATATAAAAAACAAGCCAGTGATAAGACTGGTGTGGGATTCAACAATAGTGAGTTCAGTGAAGGCGAGACAAGTACTCAATCACGATCAGCCTATGACAAGTTCAATAAAATGAGCTTTGTCAAAGCTGACATGATATATAACTGCCTTGAGTCGGTGAAATATGATAATCAGAACTCTCCAAAGCTGAGCACACACTTTCGTGGATCCTAGAACTGGAAAAACCGTAAGGATTATTCAAATCTGGGTCCCGAAAGGGGTAATCAAATCTGGACCCAAGTAAAATTGGGTACCAAACTTTGCTTTGTATAATTGTAGGTCAGCAGGTACGAACCAGTAGACACATCAAAAGTGTGGTACTTAGACAGTGGATGTGCAAGACATATGACTGGAAATCCGAAGCTGCTGAAAGTTGTGATTCCACACAAAGGAGCAAAAATTGTCTTCGGAGATAACGCATATGGTAACACTGTGGGTAAGGGTAAGCTTACCCATGGTAACATTTCTATTGCTGATGTTCTTGTTGTTTATAACTTGCGTTACAATCTGATAAGTATCAGTCAGCTTTGTGACAAAGGTTTCCTTGTCAATTTTCAACAACACACGTGCACAGTTCAGGACTCAAGTGGTCTAACCGTGTTGGTTGGTAAGCGTTCTGGGAACACCTACGTTATCAACTGGTTAGAGCAAGTGAAGTCTGAACACCTGTGTCTTGCAGCTGGCTCTTCCAAGAGCTGGTTGTGGCACCAGCGTATGAATCATTTGCATTTCAAAACTATTGCTAAATTGAGTGCGCATGATATGGTTTCTGGTCTGCCAAAAATCTCTTTTTCTAAGGACAAGATTTGTGCAGCTTGTCAACTGGGAAAACAAATTAAATCTACTTTCAAAACAAAAGGCGGTAAACGTTCTTCCCGAAGCTTAGAGCTTTTGCATTTGGATCTTTTTGGTCCTGTTTCTATAACCAGCTTAGGGGGAATGAACTACACCCTAGTAGTTGTTGATGATTTTTCCAAATATACTTAGGTGGTGTTTTTAAAAGCAAAATCTGATACCGCTGACCAGTTGATTAGGCTTTTAAAACGTTTACAAAATGACAAATCTAGTACAGTCAATCGGATAAGGAGTGATCGAGGAACAGAGTTTTAAATAAAAATTATCTTCTTATCTGGATGACATTGGAATAAAGCATGAGCTTTCAGCAGCTAGAACTCCTCAGCAAAATGGTTTAGCTGAGAGGAGAAACCGCACTTTAAAAGAAGCTGCTAGATCCATGATTGCTTATTCAGGCATTTCGCAAAAATTCTGGGCAGAAGCAGTTAATACAGCATGCTATACTCAGAACAGATCAATGATAAATAGGATGCATGATAAAACACCCTATGAGATCTAGAAAAGCAAGAAGCCTGATATTTCTTATTTCAGAGTGTTTGGATGCAAGTGTTTCATTCATAACAATGGCAAGAAGCATCTAACAGCTTTTGAACCAAAATCTGATGCAGGTATCTTTTTAGGATATTCAGCAATAAGCAAAGCATATAGAGTGTTCAACAGCAGAAGCTTAACGGTTGAAGAATCAGCACATGTCGTGTTTGATGAAACCAGCTTCATGTCAAACTCAGCTGCAAGCCTTCACGATTTGTGTTCACGTTTGGAATCAACATCTCTTGAGGATTCAGACGATGACGTGGCACAAAGAGAATCAGCTGAAGAGGAACAACCAGCAGTGGTCACAATGCGCAACATCGTTCATCAAGATCCAGCAGGTAATCCAGTTGTTATTGATTTAACTAACATGGATCAGTCGCAGGATCGAACTACAAGTGCACCAGCTGCTGGTGAAGAAGCGTCGAAGAATCAAGATAATGTACAAGCAGACGACGCTCAACCATCGACTGGCCAACCAGCAGCAAGCAATTCCCAAATAGAATCAAGTTCATCTGCTGGACAACCAGTCGTGAGAAATTGTCAATTGGTATCTCCTGCTGATCAATCAGTCGCAAGAGATATTCAACAAGCATCAAGGCTACCTGCTGGTTAACCAGCAGACAGCACATCTAGGCCACCTGCTGATGTACCAGCAGCGAGCACTTCTTACCAACAGGAAGCGGACGCACAAGCTAGCGATTCACAACATCAATTGGCGTCTGCTGAACCAGTAGTTGCAACTCATCCAGCAACTCAGGGGGAACAACAATCAAATCCCATTGGACTTGATCTTCGGTGGAATAGAAATCATCCACCTGAGCAAGTCATAGGTAATTTCGAATCCCCTGTTCGCACTAGAGGCCAGCTATCTCAGTATGATCATTTTGATGCTGCTTTTCTTTCGCATATAGAACCAAAACAAATAGATGAAGCCTTAGCTGACCCAAGCTGGATAGAAGCTATGCAAGAAGAGTTAAATCAATTTGCACGTAATATAGTATGGCAACTTGTACCTAGACCTAAAAATCATTCAGTCATAGGAACTCGTTGGGTCTTTAGGAACAAACTGAATGAAGATGGCATAGTAACAAGAAATAAGGCTAGGCTGGTTGCACAAGGGTTTAGACAAATGGAAGGAATAGATTTTAATGAAACTTTTGCACCAGTAGCTAGATTAGAATCCATACGCATGTTCCTTGCATATGCTGCATATAAAGACTTCAAAGTCTTTCAGATGGATGTCAAGAGTGCTTTTCTTAATGGCGTCTTGACAGAGGAAGTGTATGTTGCACAACCTCCTGGCTTCGTTGATCATACAAATCCAGACAGATGGATGTCAAGAGTGCTTTTCTTAATGGCGTCTTGACAGAGGAAGTGTATGTTGCACAACCTCCTGGCTTCGTTGATCATACAAATCCAGAGTTTGTTTACAAACTGGACAAGGCTCTATATGGGTTAAAGCAAGCACCCAGAGCCTGGTATGACACACTCACAAACTTCCTGCTTGAACATCATTTCACAATAGGCACAGTTAATAAGACGTTGTTCAAATTTGTTAAGGATGATCATGTCTTGCTTGTTCAAATATATGTGGATGATATTATTTTTGGGGTCAACTAACCCCAAACTGTGCAAGAAGTTTTCCAAGTTGATGCAGGACAAGTTCGAAATGAGCATGATGTGGGAGCTGACATTCTTCTTAGGCTTACAAGTGCGCCAGTTGGAGAATGGAATATTCATCAACCAGGCCAAATACACAAAAGAACTGCTGAAGAAATTTGGAATGGAAAATAGTTTAGCAGCAGCGACTCCCATGAGCTCCACGATCAAACTTGACAAAGATGAAGCTGGAACTGCCATTGAGGTATCTTTGTACCGTGGTATTATAGGCTCTTTGCTATACTTGACTGCTAGCAGACCAAACATCATGTTTGCTGTCTGTATGTGTGCTAGATTTCAAGCATTGCCAAAGCAATCGCATTACATTGCTGTAAAGCGAATATTGAAATATTTGAAGGGTACTCCTAACGTGGGTCTTTGGTATCCCAAAGACTCTGGCTTTGAACTAATTGGGTACAGTGATGCAGATTACGCAGGTTGCAGGATTGATCGCAAGAGCACAAGTGGAACATGTCAATTTTTAGGGGATCGACTGATCTCTTGGTTTAGTAAGAAGCAGACGTCAATTGCCACATCAACTGCTGAGGCGGAATATCTTGCTGCTGGCAGTTGTTGCGCACAAATCCTCTGGATTCAACATCAATTGAAGGATTATGGCATTGATGCTTCTGAACCTCCTATTCTCTGTGACAACACAAGTGCAATTGCAATCACCCAGAACCCTGTACTGCACTCACGGACCAAGCACATCAATATAAGGCATCATTTTATAAGAGACCACGTGCTAAAGAAGGACGTACGGCTGGAGTATGTGTCAAATGAGCAGCAAGTAGCTGATATTTTCACAAAGACTCTGCCGGACGCTAAGTTTTATTATTTTAGAAACTCTTTAGGTCTTCTTGAATTGCCTTGATTGTTTGTGTACTAACGCATAATGCAGGTTTCTCAGCCATTGCTTAAATCAGCAGTAGGTCTGTTGTTCAGGCCTAAAACACTTGTAGTACTCTGGCCAGAGATTTGCACACTATTATCCCCTCAGATAGCATAGGCGAACAAGGAAAGATGATTTCAGTAGTTGAAGAATAAGAATAGGAGCTATCAACAGCGATGAGTTGATCAATATTACAGAAGCTGTTGGCAGATACTATTACAGAAGCTGTTTGACGCAATCACCATTTAAAAGGGAAGGAATCTGTGGCTGAAATTAAAAATCGTGATATTGCCTTAAATCAAGGGGACAAGATTTGTACTATTCTGGGAAATAGTACAATTTACAGAGGAGCACTGCACGCGTTTGGAAAGACGGCGAATTTGGCCTTGACAAGCACAGAAAAGATTTGGAATTTATCTAACGACTATAATTTGAACAGAGGATTTTTTATTTGAGCAGAGCGCCATTGAAGACAAGAAGAAGTTGGTCGCTGTGAGGCTGTCGCAGAAAATATCTAAATTGCACAGTGCACCAGCAGAGGGAAAAATGAACAGAAAGACGAAGCAATCGACCGCCATTAGAGAGGAGCTTTCACGAGAGTCGATTGCTGAGTTATAATTAGCTTGTGTAGAGCAATTTCCCTAGTGTGTGAGAAACAGAGAGTTGAGAGCCTCATTGTAAATTATATGTTTTAAACCGTCGGGCCTAAAAGCGAAAATTTTACCCACTTTTTGATAGTTTCCGCATGTGTTTATCTGTTTAGAGCACGAGGCCTGACATGAAGGACAGTTAATTTGTTTTAATATAGAACCGATTTTCTTTTGATGAACTGCTGCGGGATGCGCGAGTCCCGTGCGGTTCGTTGTGCTGTAAGATCACTTTGGAGCGAGGCTCGGTGACAAGCACATGGGGCGAAATAGAAGTATGAAAATCTGAGCTGTTCTCTGTTTACTGGTTCTGCATACATAAGCAACTCAGTAGCACACTGATATTTGAAACAATGTCTTAAGTGCTCTGATAATTTTCGAACTGCTTGTTTTGCGGATTTCAGCTGATGCTTCAAAATTTTGTTTTTAAATGATTTGAGTTCATATTATAAAAGACAGGGAGAGTGGCGTCACTGTCTTCATTAATTTGAGCTATGCATCAGTTTAGTTTCAAAATCATATAGCTCTTGCATACGGTGCTTCCCAAAAGTTGGTTTTGATTTTCAAATTTAAAACTCCTGCTGTTACGTTGTTTTTGTTGTAACAGTGTACGGAGAGTTTTTGTTTTAAATATCGGGAAGACCAGCAGTTCGATCTCTTTTTGATTCCCACAAAAAGGGAGAGAATTGTTAGAACATGCATTGATTATTTATGGTTTTTTGTAAATCAAAAAGGGAGAGATTGATGGATCTGTTTTGACAGATCCTGATTAAGTTTTGAATTACACAAAACCTGTTATTGTGTTTCTAACAATTCTACTTGAGTGTACAGATTTTAGGATCAAAGAAGAAGATCAGCAGCAGCAGAATCTGTCCAGTCGTGGTTTGAATGTTAAGTTCAGCAGTTGGTTTGGTTTATCAATGTAAACGGCAGCTGGATTAACAATGGAGACGTCCAAAGTTGAGTCGGTTGTTCGTAATCAGGTGGAGGCCAATTTAGACCAGCATTTGTGATATTTGCTAAAGAGTAAATCGTATTTTCGGAGGCCTAAACAAAGGAATTTGGCCAAAAACGGAGGAGCTCACTGCACAGCAGTGAGTCTTGCTCGTTGGACCGTTTCGGAGGGAATAGCACAGGCCTCATTCGAAAGTGTGATCTGGAACAGAATCTATGAAGTCTGCTGGAAGAAATGTCGAAGAAGAAGATGAACAGTAGAAGTCTGGGAATCAGTAGCGCAAGATCTGGTATCAGCAATGATGACGTCAGCATATCTACTGGAGAAAGCTACGAGCAGAAACGATGACGTCAGCATTGCTGATTGAAAGAAATCGAGAAATCACCTGATGAACGTCATCATATCTGTGAAAGAAGCTTGTGGCAGCAACCATGACGTCATCATATCCTTTGAAGAAGCTTGTGGCAGCAACCGTGACGTCATC
>KV019613.1:57141-75942 GCA_001598015.1 Dorcoceras hygrometricum | reverse complement strand
TGGTCTTAGTAGAGAAGACCTAATGGCAATAGTTACAATGGTTGCCACAACGCTTCAAAGGGTTGGTTGGTCCCACCACAACCAAGCTCCGCCTCCTCCCCCTCCAACCCGTGGGACGAAATTTTATTACGAGTCCCTACGTAAGAATAAAGCCCCCACCTTTGATGGAAGCCACGACCCAGAAGTTGCTCAAACCTGGATGAAGAACATCGAGACGCAGCTTCGACTCCTGGAAGTCCCAGACGTAGTCAAAGTGGATGTGGTAACACCACTCCTCGACAGTAAAGCTGGAAAATGGTGGGAAGCAGTTGAGCCCACCATGACTGCCAATGGACAAGCTATGACGTGGCAGAGGTTTCGAGAAGCATTCTTGAAGCAGTACTTTCCCATGGAAGTACGAATGCAGAGGCTCAGTGAGTTCGAGACCTTCACTCAGACCGCAGACATGTCGGTTGTAGAGTATACCTCCAAGTTCAATTCGTTGGGCACCTACGTCCCAACGATTATGGCGGATAACACTCTTAAGATTCACCGATACAAGAGAGGTCTAAACAGCCGTAACCAGTCAGCCCTCGCGGTTTACCAAGCCACGAGTCTTGAAGACTTGATGGGAGCTGCAATCCGCGCTGAGACTGACATAAAGAGACGGGAAGCGGACAAAAAAAACAAGCGTCCCCTCAATGCCCAGACTTCGCAAGGTGGGCCTAGGAGCAAGAGGCCGAACTTCAACAACCGCGGCTCAGCTCCTACACAGAATAACCAGGCATTTCCCAATTGCTCCTCCTGCGGCCAACGTCATCCTGGAGACTGTCGCAAACAGAGCGGGGCATGCTTCAAGTGTGGAAAGTTGGGCCACCGAGTTGCGGATTGTTCGGAGAACCAAGGCGCAAAAGCTGGATCGAGCAATGCGGCTCCGAGCAAGCCAAAGCCTAGGGAGGATAAGCCCAATGCTCATGTATTCGCAATGACACAGAAAGAAGCTGAGGACGCCAGCGACGTGGTGACAGGTACCATTTTCATCAACAAGCTGCCTGCTTATGTGTTGTTTGATTGTGGTGCTACGCATTTGTTCGTGTCTAAGAGGTTTGCTAAGAAGTTAGGGTTAGAGCCTGAAGTTCTATCTGAACCCTATAGAGTAGCAACTCCTACCAACGCTACCATCGAAACACATAAACTCCATCGAAACTGCAAGTTATCGATCAGCGATAGTACATTCTTTGCAAACTTGATACAACTCAACATGGTCGAGTTCGATGCCATCTTAGGAATGGATTGGCTATCTAAACACCATGCACTAGTAGATTGCCAAGGTAAGAGTGTGAAGCTCCAAACCCTCGATCGAGAAGAGTTGGTATATCATGGCAAGAACAAGGAGCGAAAGTCCCTACTTTCTGCGGCCCAAGCATGGACAGCCATGAAGACCGAAGCAGAAGTTTTCTTGGCAATGATCCAAGAAGTAAAAGAAGGAGAAGAGCTCAAGATAGAAGACATCCCAGTGGTACAAGAGTTTGCAGATGTATTTCCAGATGACTTACCTGGAAAAGTGCCTGATCGAGAAATCGAGTTCGAGATCAACCTAGTGCCAGGGTAGGCACCAATATCCAAGGCACCCTATCGAATGACACCTGCAGAACTCAAGGAGCTCAAGGATCAACTACAAGAACTGCTGGACAAAAAGCAGATCCGACCCAGTGTGTCACCTTGGGGAGCTCCAGTTTTATTCTTCAAGAAGAAGGATGGATCTATGAGATTGTGTATCGACTATCGTGAACTGAACAAGATCACAATCAAGAACAAGTATCCCCTTCAAGAATTGACGACCTCTTCGATCAACTCAAGGGAGCTACAACCTTCTCCAAGCTGGATTTGAGGTCAGGTTACCACCAGCTGAAGATCAAGACTGAGGATGTTCCGAAAACTGCATTTAGAACAAGGTATGGTCATTACGAATTCACAGTGATGCCATTTGGTCTAACCAATGCACCAACGGCCTTCATGGACCTCATGAACCGTGTATTCAGACCATTCCTCGACAAATTTGTGGTGTTGTTCATAGATGATATACTTGTATATTTATCAAGTGAAGAAGACCACAAGGAACATCTCCGAATTACTCTCCAAACCCTGCGAGAGAAACAACTGTAAGCCAAATTCAAGATGTGCGAATTTCTGGCTGAAGAGTGTGGCATAAGTGAAGAAGACCACAAGGAACATCTCCGAATTACTCTCCAAACCCTGCGAGAGAAACAACTGTAAGCCAAATTCAAGATGTGCGAATTTCTGGCTGAAGAGTGTGGCATTCCTAGGCCATATAATCTCCGAAGCAGGCGTATCAGTAGATCCAAAGAAGGTGGAAGCCATAATGGACTGGCCTGCACCGAAGACGGTGACAGAAATTAGAAGTTTCTTGGGGTTGGCCGGCTACTATCGAAAGTTTGTAGAAGGCTTCTCTTCCATAGCCTTACCGCTCACGCAACTCACCCAGAAGAACTCCAAGTTCAACTGGAACGAAGAGTGTGAGACAAGCTTCGAGACTCTGAAAATGAAGCTTGCATCTGCCCCTGTTCTGACGTTACCCGTAGGGGACAAAGGCTTTACCAACTACAGTGATGCCTCGAAAGAAGGACTAGGATGTGTGCTCATGCAAGATGGCAGAGTAATTGCGTATGCCTCAAGGCAACTGAAGACGCACGAACGCAACTACCCGACTCACGACTTAGAGCTTGCAGCGGTGGTTTTTGCCCTAAAGATTTGGCGACACTATCTTTATGGTGCAAAATGTGAAGTATTCACCGACCATCAAAGTCTCAAGTACATATTCACTCAAAAGGAATTGAATTTGAGACAGAGGAGATGGCTCGATATCTTAAAGGACTACGACTTAACGATCAACTACCACCCAGGAAAAGCAAATAAGGTGGCCGATGCGCTAAGTCGGAAGAATATGAACAAGGTGATACTATCTTCGGTCTCAGCCCAACCATGCCTTAAGGAATTGATCAAGCTAAAACAAGATCAAGACCCCGGCTTGATGAGGCTGAAAGAACAGATCAAGGAAAGGGAATCACCTGATTTTCGGACGGACCAAGATGGATCCTTTGGATGAACGGACGACTATGTGTACCCGACGTCGATAATCTCCGTCAGGAAGTGATGTCTGAAGCACATAAGTCCAAATTCTCAATCCACTAGGGAAGTACAAAGATGTACAGAGATTTGAAGGAACACTTTTGGTGGAATGGGATGAAAAGAGGTGTTGCTGATTTTGTTGCAAGATGCCATGTATGCCAACAAGTCAAGGCCGAACATCAAAGACCTGGAGGATTGTTACAACCACTAGAAATTCCAGAATGGAAGTGGGAAAACATATCCATGGACTTTGTAGTTGGCCTACCGAAGACAAGACTAGGCCACGATGGAATATGGGTAATCATGGATAGGTTAACAAAATCCGTGCATTTTCTACCTGTCCGAATGAACTACAACTTGGACAAGTTAGCTTCGTTGTACATGGACAACATCGTCAGGCTGCACGGAGTTCCAACAAGCATCCTGTCAGATAGGGACCCAAGGTTCGTATCTCGTTTCTGGAAGAGCTTCCAAGAAGCCATGGGAAGTAAGGTTACTCTCAGTACTGCTTATCACCCGCAAACAGATGGACAAACTGAGAGGACCATCCAGACCCTAGAAGACATGCTACGGACTTGCACATTAGACTTCGGTAGCAAACTGAAGACAAGACTAGGCCACGATGGAATATGGGTAATCGTGGATAGGTTAACAAAATCCGTGCATTTTCTACCTGTCCGAATGAACTACGGCTTGGACAAGTTAGCTTCGTTGTACATGGACAACATCGTCAGGCTGCACGGAGTTCCAACAAGCATCCTGTCAGATAGGGACCCAAGGTTCGTATCTCGTTTCTGGAAGAGCTTCCAAGAAGCCATGGGAAGTAAGGTTACTCTCAGTACTGCTTATCACCCGCAAAAAGATGGAAAAACTTAGAGGACCATCCAGACCCTATAAGACATGCTGCGGACTTGCACATTAGACTTCGGTAGCAATTGGAGCGAACATCTACCCCTAATAGAGTTCGCATACAACAATAGTTACCACAGCAGCATAGGGATGGCACCATATGAAGCCCTCTATGGTCGGAAATGTCGATCGCCGCTATATTGGGATGAAGTTGGGGAGAAGGCTATCACAGGACCTGAGCTCGTGCAAGAGACAGTGAAAAAGGTAGCCATTATCAAGGAGAGACTGAAGGCAGCCCAGGATCGACAGAAGAGCTGGGCAAATCTAAAGAGAAGACATTTGGCATTCGAAGTAGGTGAAAAAGTGTACCTTAAGGTTTCACCAATGAAAGGAGTAGTCCGATTCGACAAGGCCGGAAAACTGAATCCCCGGTATGTCGGACCATTCGAAATCTTGGAAAGAGTAGGAACACTTGCCTACAGACTGGCCTTACCACCCAGTATGTCGAGAATCCATAATGTCTTCCATGTATCTCAGTTAAGGAGATATATCTCAGACTCTAGTCATGTTCTTGATGAAGGGCCACTTCTTGTGGAAGGAAATCTAACCCAAGGACTGAAATATGAAAAGTCCCGATTAGAATCGTGGACAGAAAGGACCAGGTACTCCGACGAAGAACGATCCCTTATGTCAGGGTCCAGTGGTCCAACCACACCGAAAGAGAAGCCACCTGGGAGGTGGAAGAAAATATGCGAAACCAATATCCCTACCTTTTCGATAATCAGAGTAACCAAAGTTTCGAGGACGAAACTTCTTTTAAGGAGGGAGGGATGTGAAAACCCGAAAATTAAAAAAAAAAAGGGAAAATTTTGCACCTGCTGGTCGAAAATCAACAGGTGGTCGAAATTCAACAGCTAATGGCGCAAGGGTAAAACGCCGTCGTTACAAAAAACCAGCAGCTGCGCGTTAGAGGTTGCTGCTGGCAGACGTGGTTTTAATGCGAGAGTGATCGAGAGAGCGACACGTGTTGGTCAACATTTTTGAGTGTTGACTACTGGATCAGCAGATGCGTGAGTTTAGAACGACCAGCTGCTGGTTTGGGAAAACAGTCGAAGAGGTAGAGCGACGTCGTTTTGGAACCAGCAGCGAGGGGATTCTGAGTAATGCGTTGCGAAAGGAAAGAAAAACCAGCTGCGGGAATAGTTAAACCAGACGCAGGAAAAACCAGCTGCGGGAATAGTTAAACCAGACGTAGGAAAAACCAGCTGCGGGAATAGTTAAACCACACGCAGGAAAAAAACCAGCTGTGGGAATAGTCAAACCAGACGCAGGAAAAACCAGCTGCAGGAAGGTCAAACCAGCTGCAGGAATAGTCAAACCAGACGCAGGGAGGTCAAACCAGACGCAGGAAGGTCAAACCAGACGCAGGTCAAACCAGCTGTTGGACGGTCAACCCAGCTTTGACCAACGAAAATTCATATTTTAGCTCGCGAATTCCAACAGTTTCTACACGAATACAGATCAGATTCACGAGCTGTAACGGCCGATTTAGAGGATTAATGGTCGAATTACTCAACCAAATCATTGCATACGTTGATGATTTTGTAACGGGCAACGTAAAGAGGAATTAAAGTCCTTTAATGACAGACGCTCGACTCCCCCTCCTCGCCACCTATAAATACCGATTGTAATCGCAGAACTCTCACCGCTTCGAAAATCAGCAAGATAAATCATAAACTCTCACGACAAAGTGCTGCGAAAATTCCAGCAGGTTTGTTAGCCAAAGTTCTGTGCAAGCAACGATCCAGCAGGTGCGAGACTTAGGAAGAATTCGTGAAATCGATTTACTGCCAGACTTTGTTCAAATAGCAGGATTCGTGCTACCAGACTTCACCACAGATTCGTATACCAGACTCTACCGAATTTCAGATTTTGTAAGTGGGCTTTTGCTAAATAATATATTCGTTTCATATTATATATATTCATTTCGAAAGTTCAGTTTTTCGTCTACTGTTCGAACACCTTTCTGTTCAAATCTCTGTTTCATTTCAAACTCCGCTTGTACTGATTTTTGCTGTCGTTATATGGGTTTACGAAATATTTCGGATTTCTGGGTTACTGTGTGTAACTAATGGCCTCGACCCCTTAGAGGAGCAAAACTTAGGGACTGATCAGTAAACCACAGACACGATTCTGTCATTATATGGGTTTACGAAATATTTTGGATTTCTGGGTTACTTGGTGTAACTAATGGCCTCGACCCCTTAGAGGAGTAAAACTTAGGGACTGATCAGTAAACCATAGACACGAAGTAATCATCAGTGCTATCTGCTACGCTATGCTATGAAGAAGAACAAGATCAGTTCTGGGGCTGGTGAAGATTCCGTTTTGATGATGTATTTATATTTTAAATTTTTTGGCTTCCGCTATTTCTCTGATTTTTCCGATGTAAAAACGATATTATTTTGGATATGTAATAGACTGGTTTGAGCTACGCTATGATGGCTTAATGTTTTACAATTTTTAAATTGTTTAATATTGCCGATGTCATGAGTCTCGGTCTCGGGGCGTGACATTTTGTCTTATGCATTTTCTTTAGCTATTTCAGTTGCTCTCCGTACTGGGGTTTGACCCCATGTCCCTCTGGGGCTTGGTTGTTTTTCTTGTTTGTGTTGTTTTCAGGGAATCCAGGTTTTACAGCTGTTCATGGTTTTAACCCAGCTGGCGGTGCCCCAGGAGGTGGTTAGAGTATCCCAGTAGCGTATTGCATATACTTATGTATCAGTATTGTTAGCCAGGGAATGCCCTGTGCTTCGTTGTTGTAGCTAGTGGTTGGAGTCTGATACTTGTGCATGTATGCTGTACTGTATTGAAATGATGTGTAGCCATTGTTTGTCTTGTTGGTTTCATTTGTAAACTGGGATATCTATTGTGAGTATCGCACTATTTTAAATTAATTTGTTTTTAACCGTCAGGACAAAAGCGAAAATTTTACCCGCCTTTTGATAGCTTCCGCGTGTGTTTGTATGATTTTACTCTGTTATGAGCACGAGGCCTGACAGTGAGTCCCTCAGTTTCTGCAAAACCAATCTCAAGTGCTCTTTATGATCTCTGAAGTTCCTCGAATACACCACGATGTCATCTATGAAGACAATCACAAAACGATCGATATACTCACTGAAGACCCAATTCATCAAATCCATGAAGATAGCAGGAGCATTCGTCAATCCAAATGGCATCATCAAAAACTCATAATGCCCATATCTAGTCCTGAAAACCGTCTTTGCCACGTCATCATCTCTAATCCGCAACTGATGATAACCAGACCGCAGATCAATCTTAGAGTATACAGCAGATCCCTACAACTGGTCGAACAAGTCATCAATCCTTGGCAATGGATACTTGTTCTTAATCGTCGCTTTGTTCAACTGCCGAAAATCCACATACATCCTCATAGATCCATCATTCTTCTTCACGAAAAGAATCGGAGCTCCCCAAGATGACATACTCCGTCTAATGAAGCCCTTCTCTAAAAGATCACGCAACTGCTCTTTGAGTTCCTTCAACTCAGTTGGCACCAACCGATATGGAGCTCTAGAAATCGGGGCTGTTCCTGGCACCAACTCTATGCTGAAGTCAATCTCTCGTCTCGGAGGGAATCCAGGAATCTCATTCGGAAACACGTCGGGAAACTCTCGAGCAATCGAAACATTTCTCAATCCTACTCGCGATACTTGGGAAACATCCAAGGCATAGATCATAAACCCTGAATTCTCTAGCGACAACAAACTGAACATCTCCATGGCAGACACCAAAGGAATCTTAGGTCGCGAGTCAGCAACATAGAAATCCCATTTCTCTCCAAATTAAGGCCTAAATATTACTACACCATGAAAACAATCAACTATCGCTCTATAACTGGACAACACGTCCATTCCCAAGATACAGTCAAAGTCTCTAATCTCCAGGACAATCAGATTAGTCACCAACACGTTCTCATCAAACCGAAGAACACAATCCAACACTACCTCACGGGACAACAAACTCATGCCAGCAGGGGTAGATACAGAGACAACATCACACGGTGGGGAAGAGCTCAACCCACACCCAAGCACAAAAAACTCAGAAATAAAAGAGTGTGATGCTCCAGTATCAAACAAAACTCGTGCAGGAAAGTCAAAGATAAAGCAAGTACCTGAAATCACTCCCTCTGGTCTATCCTCCGCCTGCTCTCTCGTCAATGAGTTCACCTGAGCCTGCTGCGGTCATGAAAACTGAGGTCTAAAAGGTCAACCAAACCTAGACGGTTCACGGGGTTGGAAACCTGATAGTTGGGACTGAGCAAAAGGTTGCTGTCTATGCGAAGAACCACCAGCTGAACCTTGCTGCGATTGACCCAAAGACTGTCCTCCAGCCTGACACACTAGAGCAAAATGTCCAGGCTGCCCACAGTTATGGCAAAGTCCCTGAACTCCACGACACTGCAAAGTCATATGACGACCTCCACACTGTCCACAAGTCACTCCTCCTCCGGAGCCACTGCCACCAGAACTCACTGAACCAGAAGAACTCTAGTTCGAACGCTTCTTAAACTATTTCCCTCGATGCTTGAACCTCTGACGATTCAAATGTTGCGGCACTTGAGGAGATTGGAAAGAAGGCATCGCTTCTGGCACAGGTTGAAAACTATGTCCAGCTGTCGACTGAACCTGATTCTGCACCTCCATCAGACTCTCCTCAATATCCGCTGCTCTATCCACAGCCTCAGCATACGTCGCAGGGGAACCAGCTAACACCATACGGAACAACTCGGGCCTCAAACCTCTCGAAAACTTGTTCCTCTTTGTCCTCTACTGGTTCGCAACATGGGGAACATACGACAACAGCGAAGAAAACTGCCTGGCATACTCGGCCACCCTCAAGTTCCCTTGCTTCAGATTGTCAAACTCCCTCTCTTGGTTGTTATAGAAAGACTCAAGGGTGTATACTCCTATCGAAAAGCTGCACAGAAGCTCTCCCAAGAAATCAAAACTCCATTCTCTCTCATGACACGAGAAGTACCCTTCCACCAGCGTGGAGCATGCTCTATCAACTGCAACACTGCTAACTTCAGCCTCCTCTCATACGAGTACTCCACTGCGTCAAACAACTCTTCCATGTGCTCAAGCCAGCCTTCAGCCAACAGACTAGCCTCGACACCAATAAACGTCGGGGGATTAATCCTCTGGAAACTAGCCAACACTAGCTCCATCTCTCCAATCTGTCGGGTCACATCATCCACCTCTACCTCAACCTGTCTAGCTCGGTGACGCAAAGGTATACCCTGCTGCTCAACGTCCTCATCACTGCTCGGGGCTCTAGACTACCCATCTACCTGCTAGCAATCCTACTCCTACCTCTCCTCGGCGGCATCTACCAAATCTCAGAGGTAAGAACAAGTAGATAAATCACAGAGGCAAATAATCAAAGCACACAATCACAGAGTCAGTCAAAATCAAAACCCAAACTCTGTGCCTAGATTCAAGTGTGATCAAAAGAAACGAGCTTATCCCAGTTTAAGCTCTGATACCAAAAATGTAAGGCTCGGTGCGCTAAACATCAATTAGTCACATTTATGCGGAAGCATCATAAAAATATGGGCTAAAAATTTTCGATTATGGGCCTGATCCAATATCATTAAAAATACATTCATACTCAAAATAAGAGTTTAACTCAAAACTCAAACAACATATAATAAAACAAGTAGTCAATCAACTACATATCCCCGAATAAATAAAGGCGCAGGACATCCCCTGGCTCAATATATATATATATATGTATCAATACAACTGGGACTCAAATCAAAAAGGGGATCGACCAGCTGAAGTTCCACTCTGTCCAGCCTGGTTACCTGAAGAACCTGTAATGGCCAACGCCAACCAAAACAGCTCAAAACAGTGAAAATAAACGAGGTCAAACCTCAGTACGAAGAGCACAATGAAAGCATCTATCATATCAGACAATGCAATATCTCAATCGTGCAATGCATGAAAAGGGCTACCAAGAATCATCGGTATAACAAGGCACAATGACTCAGCTGTGCAGATCTCATCAATCATCATCATCTTGTGATCTTCAGGTGCGACGAATAAGCCGACCATCACAAGGCTGTGGTATTCAGGCGCGACAACTCAGTCGGCCACCACATCAAAAACTGCGTTGGACCTTTCAGGCACGACTAATCAGCCGACCGATCACAACGAGCAAGAAATTCAGCTCTTGAAAGAATCAGGCTCAATATGTATGCGTGAATGCACAACAAACTCATGCTTAAAATCATACATATATCTCACGCACAAAACAGATATGAGCACAAAATCATCATACAATCAACACAAAGCACAACAGCTAATACACGAAAGAAATATCCCAAAGCTGATAACATAGCTGCTAATTCTAGCTCAATTCGTACCTCAATTCAGCTTCTACCTCAACAGATCTTACAAAAACAACGACGCAGCAACTAACTCAAGTCTACTGTCCTAGCAGCTTCACGACGAACTCAACAGAAGCCACTACCAGCTCAAATCCAAAGCTGCTAAAGAACAGAAGAACTACGGGTGAACAATAGCGAAGACACATGAACACTGCAACAACTTCGTGCTCCTCAAATCCGTCGACTCCAGTCTCCGAACTGGTATCAATCGAACGCTCTAGAGAAGACGAGCTCAGCGCTACCAATCTTGCTCCAAACGGCGGCGTAAAACGACGATAATCGACGGAAATTGGGTTCGGATGAACAGTACCAATCGAGGGTTATCGGGATGAAGATAAGAAATATCAGGTTCGAAAAATACTCTAAGTGCTGATCGACACTTAATTTAAATCCCCAAGTCCAAGCTACAGTGGAAGTCAACCACCGGAAAATCCAGATCTTATCGCTAAAACAGAAGTCCCTCAAAATCTGGCCTCAGCTATCACTCACATCTGACTACGCTATCTTAGATCTGACTCTCCAAACAAAACACGTGCTTCTAATCAACGGTGTTGCGCTACTTAACAAAACGACGTAGCACAGGAGTCTCGCTCTCGCAACAGATCTCGCTAACACTCATCCAGACTTGACCACATAAACGTTCACATCTGTTCACGCCCGCCAAACAGATTCCAATTACTAGTGTCAAATTCCAGACTTGACCACATAAACGTTCACATCTGTTCACGCCCGCCAAACAGATTCCAATTACTAGTGTCAAATATGAATACTCGATACGACATCACATGACCTCTTGCAACGCCATACCTGAATAGCACCTCTACGACAGCGTTTCGCTCCCTTCTCGCGGCAATTCATGCAAACACACGAGGGTCACATCTGAACATCCAGACTTCACTCAAATCTGAATCTCGCTAATTCCCGCGTGAGAATCCTAAAATCTTATCTTCTTCCAGCGATAGGCCTCAAATTTGAATTCTTACTGGAATCATATCCCGATGAAACTCTCGCCAAAACAGATCCAAATTCAACGCAGCTTTCACCCGATAATCAGAAATTCAATTAGCTATTTCTAATCCAAATCCGATTAGCTAATAAATCGTACTCAATAATTTCTAGTCCTCACAATGGATGCTCATCATTCTTATCTAGCATTATGGTGACTACCTTACTGGAGGGCTCGTCGCTCTCAGACATGGACGTAGTGCGAGAGTACACTGAAGTTTTTCCCGAGGACATCGCTGGAGTTCCATCAGAGCAAGAGGTGGAGTTTTCTATCGAGTTGCTGCTAGGTACTGTGGCAATCTCTAAAGCACCTTATCGTCTTGCTCCTACTGAGATGAAAGAGTTGAAGGATCAGATTCAGGAGCTACTAGACAAGGGGTTCATTCGCCCTAGTGTTTCCCCGTGGGGCGTGCCTGTGCTATTTCTGAAGAAGAAAGATGATAGTATGCGACTCTGAATCGATTATAGAGAGTTGAACGCATTTTTTGTCAAGAATAAGTACCCATTGCCCCGACTGGAGGATCTTTTTGACCAGTTGCACGGAGCTCGAAACTCTCCAAGATAGATCTTCGCTCTGGCTACCATCAGCTGAAAGTGAGAGAAGCAGATGTTCATAAGACAACGTTCAGGAATCGCTAAGGCCACTTGAAGTTCTTGGTGACGCCTTTCGGATTGAATAATGCGCCTACGATCTTCATGGACCTCATGAACCGAGCCGTACCTTGATCAGTTTGTCATCATCTTCATTGATGGAATTCTCATTTATTCGAGGATCAAGGAGGAGTACATCTAGCATCTGCGGACGGTTTTAGGAGTGTTGAGGGAGAGGAAGCTATATTCAAAGTTCAGCATGTGTGAATTTTGGCTGGAGGGATAGACCTTCCTTGGTCACATTATTTCTAGCAGAGGAGTAGAAGTTGGTGGAGGCAGTTAGAGAGTGGGCAGTGCCAAAGAATGCATCTGAGATTCATAGTTTTCTTGGATTAGCAGGATACTATCGAAATTACATCAAGGGCTTTTCCTCCATTGCAGTGCCCTTGACTGTGCTGACGAAGAAGAATGCCAAGTATAGAGTTTGACTTCAAGTCATCCATTGCAGTGCCCTTCATTGAGCTCGAATACAAATCCAGGGTTTAACTTCAAGTCATCCACATCACTCTGGAAGCTAGAGTCAGTGTAGCCTTCCGGTTTTAATTCTCCATCACATAGACCATGAACATATTCTTAGTCCTTCTCAAGTACTTAAAAATATCCTTCACGGACTTCCAATGTGGGGTTGGATTGATATCTGCTCGTGACACTCAGAGCGTAGGTGACATCAGTCCTAGTAGATATCATACATAGATATGCTACCTATTTTGCTGATGCTATAGCACACATGTCATCATCTCTATATCTTCGTCATTATATGGAGACATAGACTTGGATAGAGTAACCCCATGACACATAGGCAGATGTCCTCTTTTGGACTCCTCCAAAGAGAACCACTTAAGTATGGTGTCGATTGTTAGAGTAGATGCTCAACTAGCCAACTTGTGGCGTGTGGGTTTATAGACTCTTGTATATGACAATCTTTATATATGATATTCGCATTTGTTCATGGCATTCTTTACTTTCATTGTGTTGTATGATGATTAACAATTGCGTTGAGTAAAGACCTAGAATGCACTATAGTGTATGTTAGATGTGATAGTGGGTATGACGACTATCATGAAACACATCTAATAGTCACTGTGTATTCTGAATTAGTTCCTAGTCGATTGGGCCGTCAAAATGAGGATAAGGCCGCCCGAGCTCGAGACTAGTATCTGCGATGCGAAGTACCATGTTTCATGGTAGGAAACATTGTGATGTTCAGAGCATGCAGATAGATAGTGACCTGGTGATCTATCGAACTACCCTCGTTCGGACTTTCCAAGTGGTTACCATTTGTCGAGTGGATAAGTCCGAGGTCTTGGTTGTACTGATTAGTCCTCACGACTCGAAACGTCATTGAGACTCTACATGATAGGCGACTCACTTTTGACTCGTTTGCCGGCTCACTTGGGGTCATTAGGCGGCGGGATTGGGTGAGACCCCGAGGCATGTAGGAGTCGATGCATCGTTGTCGAGGATTCACCGCTCGCAGACATGCGTGGATATCCTATGCTATCTGAGGGGATAATAGTGTATAAATATCTGGCAGAGTACTAGAAGTGTTTTAGGTAAATGGGTTTACCTAGTTACACTCGCGATGTCACTATTCGATCTCCAAAATGTATGCATAGCTATCGGATCTATAGCGACTCTCGATTTACCAATGGTCGTTGATTTGATCGGGATATATGGATTGAAAGGACCGTACTGTACGCTAACCACGACCAACTGCTTCTTGCAGGCACTATCAGTGATACCTAGGGGATCATGGGGCGATGTTTCTAGACGCTCTTACCATGATCCGATGGACAAGTCCGGAATTGTGATTCCGGAGCCACAATGGTTGTGGGCCCACGGCTAGCTGTATCCCTGAACCATTGAGGGTCACACAAGTACTGGATTCGAGATTCCCGCACGGAAACTAAGCTCAATGTGTTGAGCACTTGAGGAGGATTTTGGGGAGTGCGACTTCCTAAAAGTCAACAGGGGTCAAATCGTGATTTCCCGACGTTGAGGGTCAAAACGGTCATTTTGCACTGGGGTTCTGAAAAATGGTTTTTTAGATCATAGTATTCAGTTTTGGAAACTGAATCGATCGGTCCGATCTGATCGGTGATCGGAGTTATGATGAAGTCACGGTGATAGGGATGAACCGAATGTTCATACGTTGGACCCGGGCCCGTTGGGACGGTCCAAGTATATCACTAGTCTATTTAAATAGACTTAGAGGCTTTAATCAAACACTAGACACTTGATTACACTTAACCCTAACAATAAAAGCACACGCCTCCCTCCTCTCTCTCAAATCGCCGCCGCCGCCGCCGCCGCCTCGCTTCGTCGGAATTTGTTCCGACCAACTTGACGAGGAGAATCCATCCGCGCTGATCTCGTCAGGCCTTCTAGTGCAGGCTGACGAAGGAGTCTCCCTTCTGGTCGTGGACCTGATTGACGTAATCTACCGCCGCCTACCGTGAAGTGCCGGTTTCCTCGCGAAACTGGTCGGAGCCAGGCACGAGTGCCGCCGCCGCCGCCTCGCTTCGTCGGAATTTGTTCCGACCAACTTGACGAGGAGAATCCATCCGCGCTGATCTCGTCAGGCCTTCTAGTGCAGGCTGACGAAGGAGTCTCCCTTCTGGTCGTGGACCTGATTGACGTAATCTACCGCCGCCTACCGTGAAGTGCCGGTTTCCTCGCGAAACTGGTCGGAGCCAGGCACGAGTTGCCAGCAAGGTAATTAACTAAAACACCCTATGAATGGTTCATAGTTTGCATGATTTTGAATTGTATTGATCGTCTCCCGGCCCAATTTTTGTTCTTCCGCTGCCTCGCCGGGAGACGGGATCCGGATCCGCCACGATTCCCCAACAGTGGTATCATAGCCAAGGTTCGGATCTGATCAATACAATAGTGCCATATTGTATCTAATCTCTCAAATTTCAGATTGAAAAACCAAACAAAAATTTGAAATTGAAGTCGCCGGCCGCCGCCGTGCGTGGCGGCCCCCTCATCCGCGCGCAATTGCGTGCGCACGGCCGCGGGATGTGCGCTTGTCGTGCATCACGGCCGGACAGTTGGCCGCAACTCCGTGCAAGACGTTGCGCACTGGATGCGCGACAAAGGGCTGGCCATGGCCAGCGAATTCTGGCCGCCGCTTGCTGCTGCTCCGTGCAACCTGTTGCGCAACATGGGCGGCATCTTCGCGACAAGGAGAGGCGCTGTTTTGCGTGGTGGCCGGCCTGCTGTGCGCCACCCTTGGCGCGTGATGTCGAGAGGAGCGCCGCGCTTGTCGCGGCCGTGCGTGGCTTTTGCGCCGCGCGCGTTTTTCGTGGTGGAGGCCGCCGCCCGACGATGCTCCGGCGATATCGTGACGGCTGATTTCTTTCTAGGGTTTTTAGTTCGGGCCTGTCTCGGGCAGCCCGTGAAGTTTTCGGGCCGATATTCGATATCGGGCCCGTTTTAGTCGATTTTGAAATTTTGAGAATTTTGGGCCTAGAATTGTTTTAAGCCCAATTTGATACAATTAAAAATAGCGAAATACGATTTTAATTGTAAAATATGATTATAATTAAATATGATTTTGTTGATTAAAATTTGATTTTATCGACAAAATGCGATTTTATTATAAAATGCGATTTTATTATAAAATGCGATTTTATTATAAAATGCGATTTTATATTAAAATATGATTTTGCGATAAATAATTTGATTATTTAAATTTATGCATGTTAATTAGATTATCTGCATGATTGGGATGATCGAGAGCCGTGCCCAATTTGTTAGGTGTATGCAATAGGTTTCTGTGATTTCGGTTTATAAATATTATTGATTATCATTTTAAGTGGGCCTCTTTGTGGCCCGTTCCCACCCCTTGAAAAATGTATCCCTTATATGTCATGGTATATTTAAATGTAAATTACTAGATTTAGTGGGAGGACATCCGAAGACGGTGGACAATGACGATCAAGGATATTGAAGACCGAATATCTGTAAAACCGGAAGCATTGTAATAGGATTGCATTGCATGTTGCATTACCCCTAGGATTGGACCCAGGTCCATGGCTGAAAACCACGGACCGCATAGCTCTCGCGATCGATCATCCCAATATTTATATATGTGATATATTGTTAGTTGAATCCGCATGTTTTAAATTTGATTTAAAATATATCTGCATGAGACCAAATTTTTCAAAAATAAAAACTCTCGTTTTAAATATGATTTAAAACTGATATCAAGATAAATGTTTATTCGATAAACTAAAGGAAATTTAAATTTATTTAAATTTCCCTGCCTTCCATCAACAATGGGTGTACGTCGATGCTACCCGTATACATGGCCCGGCTCATATGATTGAGGGGGTCATGTATGCCGGAAAGCTGTCCACGCCATTGACAATCGTTGTGAGTTTGGTTGGAACTCCCTTTAACGTTGGCTCATATTATTGGGGACGTTAAGGGGACCGTACTTCACGACTCAACATTGATGGGTCATCTTGACACGTGATAGTAAACGACGTCATATTATTGGGCCCTTACTGGACGTGAGGTGAATACATGGAGGTTGCACCGGTTGCAATCGGAAACTACCTTTTGGGGGTCATGGATGGCTGATATTATTCGGGTCCATGATCGCTTGATTGGGCTCCGTGTACCCACTAAAGAAACTTGCTTTCTCGATTTCATTAGAGGGTGGTGAAATCGTTAAAATAGTGGGAGGGTAATTCATAAAACTTAACGACCTTGTTTTATGTCTTAGCGATTATTTTATATAGTTAGTGATGTATGTCTGCTTTTCTTTTCAGTATAAATTCATTGTAAAATGGTTTCGATGAAAAACCCGCTCGCTGCTATACTGGATAGCAACAGGTTCACCGGTCTGAACTACCAAGACTGGCTCCGCAACCTCAATATTGTATTGGCTTCGGAGAAGCTTCTTTATGCGATAGAGAAGAGTTCTCTGGAGGAAACCCCTGCCGATATCAGCCCTGAGGAGCTGATCACGCTTAAACAATGGAGGGACGACGAGGTTAAATCTTGATGCTATGTGATGGCGTCGATGTCCAATGAAATGCAACGGCGCTTTGAGAAGACAAAGTATGCTGCTGACATACTTTTTCATCTCAAAGAACTGTACGGGGAGAACTCTCGACAGGAGAGGTTCACGGCTGTCAAAGAGCTTATGACGAGCCGCATGCGCGATGGGACTTCGGTCCGCGAGCATGGGGTTCGTATGATTGGGCTCGTTGAAAAGCTGTCGGGCCTTGATATCGCACTTCCACACGAGCTGTCGGTGGATGTAATTCTCCTCTCGCTACCCGCTGCATTTGACCCCTTTGTGGTCAACTTCAACATGAACAAGCTGGCAGCCACCCTTGAAGGGTGGTTAACATGATTGTAGTGTTTGAAGGAACCATAAAGAAGGACAAACCCGTCCTCCTTATGGGCTCTTCTGCGAAGAAGGGGCCCAGACGCAAGAGCAAGAAGCGTTCTGCTCCTGCGAAGGAGGAAAAACCCACCAAGAAGCCAAAGGCAAAGGCTTCCAAACTAAACAAAAGCGAGGATGTTTGCCACCACTGCCACAAGCCTGGGCATTGGAGGAGGAACTGCAAGGAGTACCTCGAGCAGTTGCGAACTGCAAAAGGCATGTTCTATATTGAAATAAATATGTCTCTTAATTCGACTTCTTGGATACTTGATACCGGATGTGGATCTCATATCTGCAATGATTTGCAGGTGATGAAAGAAGTCGACGTCTTAGAGAGGGTGAGACCCACTTGAGGCTTGGCAATGGAGCAAGAGTTGCTGCAGTAGCTATAGGAGATATTAGTTTATTTCTGTCTTCAAATTTTAAGTTGTTGTTACGAGACGTTTTATTTGCTCCTGAATTAATTAAAAACATTATTTCTATTCCTATGCTTGATAGATCTGTCAGACATTAACTCCCTACCAACTTGTGAGTCTTGTCTTAAGGGAAAGATGACTAAGCAACCCTTCAAGGGCAAGGGTGATCGTGCTCAAGGCCTATTGGATTGGATCCATACTGATGTGTGCGGCCCGTTTAGTATTGGTACTAAATATGGTCACACATACTTCATCACCTTTACCGACGATTACTCTAGGTATGGGTACTTGTACTTGATGAAGCACAAGTCTGAATCCTTTGAAAGGTTCAAAGAATACAAGGCTGAAGTAGAAAATCAACTAGGCAAAAGTATTAAAGCACTCCGATCCGATCGAGGTGGCAAATGCTTGAGTGCTGAATTTCAAGGCTATCTGAAAGAGAATGGGATTATCGCACAGTGTACCCCTCCGGCCACACCACAACTCAATGGTGTAGCGGAGCGTCGTAATCGGACCTTGTTGGACATGGTTCGATCTATGATGAGCTTCACTGAACTTCCTACCTCGTTTTGGGGCTATGCACTCGAAACGACGGTAATGTTGTTGAAAAATGTCCACACCAAGGCGGTGGATAAGACTCCATATGAGATATGGATGGGCAAACCGCCCAAGTACTCATACATGAGGATTTGGGGATGTCCTGCTTACGTGAAGCAGACAGTGGGAGATAAGCTGGATACGAGATCCATCTTATGCTACTTCATTGGGTATCCAAAGAATTCCATTGGATACATTTTCTACTGCGAAACAAAAGTGTTTGTTTCAAAGAATGCCACCTTTATGGAAAGGGAATTTCTACTTGATAGAAA
>KV019613.1:26116-39854 GCA_001598015.1 Dorcoceras hygrometricum | reverse complement strand
CGACCAACTGGTTCTTGCAGGCACTATCAGTGATACCTAGGGGATCATGGGGCGATGTTGCTAGACGCTCTTACCATGATCCGTTGGGCAAGTCCGGAATTGTGATTCCGGAGCCACAATGGTTGTGGGCCCACGGCTAGCTGTATCCCTGAACCATTGAGGGTCACACAAGTACTGGATTCGAGATTCCTGCACGGATACTCAGCTCAATGTGTTGAGCATACGAATAGAATTTTGGGAGTGCGACTTCCTAAAAGGTCAAAAGAGGTCAAATAGTGATTTGCCGATGTTGAGGGGCAAAACGGTCATTTTGCACTGGGATTCTGAAAAATGATTTTTCAGATCATAGTATTCAGTTTCGGAAATTGAGTCGATCGGTCCGATCTGATCGGTGATCGAAGTTACGATGAAGTCTCGGTGATGGGGATGAACTGAATGTTCATCCGTTGGACCCGGGCCCGTTGGGCCGGTCCAAGTCCAACACTAAGATCTATTTAATATAGATTAGGCTTCATAACATAACACTTGATACAATTAACCCTAAACCTAAGCACTATAGCCGCCGCCCCCTCTCCTCATCCTCACGCCGCCGCAGCCCTTTGTGCGCCGCCGCCGCCGCTGCCACGTGCCGCCGGAAAATTGTTTCCGGCCAATCTTGACGAGGAGAATCAGTCCGCGCCGATCTCGTCAGGCCTTCTAGTGCAGGCTGACGAAGGAATCCCGTCTCCGGTCGTGGACCTGATTGACGATATCTACCACCGCCTATCGTGAAGTGCCGTTTTCTTTACGAAACCGGTCGGAGCCAGGCACGAGTTGTCAGCAAGGTAGCAATCTTAAACGCCCTATGAATGTCATAGCATGTTAGTTTTTATCGTATTGATCATCTCCCGGTATTGTTTTTGTTCTTCCGCTGCCTCGCCGGGAGGCGTGATCCGTATCCGCCGTTGGCATCCCAACAGTTTGTTGGACACATACGCCAACATATAGCACTTGGCTTTGAGATCATGGTCCCACCATGTCTCAACGGTATTGTTTTTGTTCTTCCGCTGCCTCGCCGGGAGGCGTGATCCGTATCCGCCGTTGGCATCCCAACAGTTTGTTGGACACATACGCCAACATATAGCACTTGGCTTTGAGATCATGGTCCCACCATGTCTCAAGTTTCTTCAGCTGTCAGGCCTGACGCCAGCAGGTGCTTCTTTCGGAGAAGATTTATCTAGTATATATACTAGCTTCTCCTAGGACAGAACAATCCCGAGGTTCCTTAACCAATAAAGGTAGTTCTCTCCGTTAAGTTTGTTATTATCGAGAATCAATGATAATTGGATCACACACATTCATGGTAAATACACTGAATTGGAAACAGACATAAATCAATGACTATTCATAATAATTTACTTAGACATAAAATATGGTCATTTAGTTTTATGAATTATCCTGACACTATTTAACGATTTTACCACCTTCTAATGAAATCAGGAAATCAATTTCCTTAGTGGGAACACAGAGTCCAATCAAGAAATCATGGTCCCGAATAACATCAATCAACCATAATTCCCAAAAGGTAGATCCCATTGCAACAGATGCAACCTGCATGTATTTCCACATGTCCAGTAAGGACCCAATAATATGACGTCGATTACTATCACGTGTCAAGACGACCCATCAATGTTGAGTCGTAATGGACGGTCGACATGACGTCCCCAATAATATGAGCCAGAGTTCCATCTAACTCACAAGTATTAATGGCGTGCACAGCTTTCCGGAACATAGAATCCCCCAATAATATGAGTCGGGCTATGTATGTGAGTAACATCGATGTACACCCATTGTTGATGGAAGGTGGAAATTTTAAACAATATTTAAATTCATTTAGCTTCATGATCTTATCGAATAAACTTTTGTTTTTTGATCAATTTTCGAGCTATGAAAAACTTTCTCTAAGAGTGCTTCCAGGTCATTGGAGGGGCTAAGACCCGCTTAAAACCCAACTTCCTAAGACAAAGCAACGCCTTCAGTGAGCGCAGCCGATACAAGACATTTTTAAGCTGGTATATGAAGGACTCTCTTAGATCACGTTTTGTCACATGACTTCATAATTATCATTAAACTAAGTTTCTTCAATTTAATAATGAAACTTTGAACTTCATATAAATTTTAAATCACATTTAAAATGAGGGATTTTAATTTTGAAATTTGGTTTCATTAATTTTAAAACATATTTAAAACATATGCGGATTCAACAATTAAATATAGAAATATATATACTAATTATCACGTAATCATGTTATTTATACAATCAATCAAATTAATTGACATAAATAAAACAATCAAATCGAATTTCATTTTATCCCAAAAAAATCACATTTCTAAAATCATATTTTATAAATTAAATCATATTTCGTCAATCTAATTGTATCAAAATTATTATTTTCAATACTAAGTAATTTAAAGAAAGAAATTTAAATTTTCATAAAACATAATTTTCCAAAAAATCAATTTTGAAAATAATTTTGGGATTAAAACAATTCAGGCCCAACACCTCTAAATCATTCAAAATTAATCTTGGTCGAAAAAGCCCGACAGCAAGTATCGGTTTGAAACCCGTCGGGCTGCCCGGGACAGGCCCATTCAGTGCCCTAGGTCATCATCACAGCCGGACCACCGCCAACATGTGCTGCACGGATGCTGCACGACGCGCAGACAGGGGCAGTGCACTGAGATTCGCGGCGCATCGTGCTTGCAGCGTCCGCGCGGCACGCTGCGCGACGGGCACGCAATGTGCATCTAGCGCTCGCCTGGCCTATGCGGCCAACGTGCGGATGCTGGACGGCCTATCAATACCATAAAGTATCGAATGGGTCCACATGGTGGATGAATTGACCCATAAATATCACCATGAATACCTTCAAAAGACATGAGTGATTTGATTTTTATTTTGGCTGGTGATGGACTTATAATAATTTTTCCAAGGGAACATGATTTACATTGAAACTTATTATTTTGAAAGATCTTCTGGTCTTTCAGTGGATGACCATGTGTATTTTCTATAATTCTTCGCATCATTATTGAACCAAGATGTCTCAATTGGTCATGGAGTAGTTAATATTGGAGAATTTTGAACTACCATGTTTGATTCAATTGGTCTGATATGCGTATAATTCAATGCAGTAGGGAGCATTGGTAGTTTTTCAACTACATATTTCTTTCCTGATTTATATGTGGTAAGACACATATATTTCTCATTTACTTCAGTCATTGACTGAGTATCATACCCATGGGAATATATATCATTAAACTCAACAAATTCCTTTTAGATTGTGGTGAAAATAGAGCATCAGTTATCATAAATTTTGTACCATTAGGTAACAAAACTGAGACTTACCACAACCTCCAATTAAGTCTATAGGACCCGATATAGTATATTCAGCTGTTTTGTTGGTTTTAGTTCCAAGAAATATATTTTATCTCGGTGAAAAGTATGTGTTGTACCACTATCAGGATGTAAACTTCCATGGAATTATTTCCTTGTATAGCTTTGTTTCTAGCATTTTTCAGATTAAACAAAAAAAACATAATTTTTAACATATGCAATTTTATTAAAAAACATAAAACATACAATAAATATCATAAAAAAAGTGTATGAAAACTTTTACATTTATATTCCACAGTTGAATTGATCATTTTCAGAGAAATCAATAAGAAAATTTGTAATGCAAATAAATGAGTCGAATCACTCATGCGGTCATTGTATTCGATGAATCTGGTCTCATTTCTTTTCCCTTTTGTTGATTATTTATAAAGCTTACAAAGATGTTTGGGACTCGACAAATACGAGACCAATGCCCTTTAGTGGCGCGTCTTAACAAGAACTTTCGAATATTTTTGAGTGGTTTTCATATTCATGTTGTCATGAGGCCTCTTTTGTAGATGGTTCATGGCTTCCTTTTTAGAGGGGTTATAGAAGTAACTACCTCTATTCTTTTCAAACCACGACCGCATACATTATCATGGCTATTTCTATGTCCACTTCCATGTCCACGAAACCGACCCCAACCTCTCCCACGACCAAAACCTTGTCTACAAATTTTATTTTGGTTTCAGAGCGGTTATCTCCGTGTCTGAGCAGTCGTGTATTTGAATTTATTAAATATGTCTATCTCTCACAATAAAATTCCTATGTTTTCCAAGGAAGAAAGATCAAAATGCAAGCTCGCCTGGCAGCTCAAAATGATGATATGTGGTTCATCATAACTGATGGTCCGATAAATATTATGAAGCCAAATACAACAGTGGCCATCTCTGTCGGTGCAACACAATGGGTTAAGAAGCCCAGACTGTAGTGGATGTCGGAAGATAAGAAGAAGGTGAACCTAGAAAATGTGTCCAAAGATATTCTCTACAAGACACTGGACTATAATATGTTCATCAAGATTCAGACCTGCGTCACGGCCAACGAAATCTAGGAGAAGCGGAACCAAATCTACGAGGGCAACGAACAAACCAAGGAGAACAAGCTTACAGTAGCCCTATAGAAATTTGAATCAATGAAAATGATACCTGGATAAACAATGACGGAGTTCGATGAGAGGTTCATCTCAGTGGTGATAGAGCTGACCAAACTGGGAAAGAGTACAACAATAGAGAGCTCGTGCTGAAGGTTTTGAGAGCGCTTCCCAGAGAGTGGGACGTGAAGACGATGGCCATGAGAGAGTCAAAGGACCTCAACAAGCTGGAGTTCCTTGACCTGTTCACAATCTGAAAGCTTATGAGTTTGAGCTAGAGACCGGAGCAGAATCTGAGCCATCAACCTCTTAGTCAACAAAGTCACTTGTCACTGTAGAAGAAAAACATCAAAAGACTGCAGAACAGATTATAAATGACGCAATGCCCCTCTTCGTTAAGAAGTTTGGGAAATTCTTGAGAATAACTCTAACTCCATCTTTTTCAAATAAATCTCACAAAGCTGAAAAGATCACTACTGACTTAAAATGTTATGACTGTGGCAGGTTTGGTCATTTCATTGCGGACTGCACTAAACCGAATAAAGATGACAAGAAGTCATCAGATAAGAGGAGGAGCAAACCTGATAAGAAGACTTTCAGGAAAAGAAGAGATCAGTTAGCCATGGTTTCTGAAGAGAGTAACATCAAGTGGGCTGATTCGGACTCAGATGAGAGCACTTCCAGCAGCTCATAGAGCGACAGTGAGGAAGATGAAGTTCATTGTCTCATGGTAGATGACAGTGATGAGGTATTATATTTCTCTAATATTGAATTTACACGTGAGGACTTAGTCTCAGCACCAAATGAAATGGTCCATGAGACAAAAAGCTCTCTCAATCATTTGAGCAAGTCAAAAAAAGAGAGTCGTGCTACGAAAGCTGAGCTTGTAAGCTCAGATGATTTGCAGACTGCTCTAAGTAAGACGACGACTGAAAATGAGGAACTGAGAAGCAAGTCTCCGGAGATGATGAATGAAAATCCGCGATTAGCTGAAATCATAAGCTCCTGTCTGGCCTCGTGCTCAACATAGAGATAAACCACGCAATAAACGATAGCGGAAGCAATTGAAATAGTGGCTAAAATTTTATTTGCTTTGGCCTGACTTGGAAAACATAAGTTAAAATACAATGTATTAAAAATATTGGTTTTACAACGCCCGAAAACAACCTACAACTCATGCATACAAGCACAGAGTGACTCCCAAATTAAACACACAGATGAGTCTCTCGCTCAACATAGAAACAAATAAACAATAAAACATTACATCCTCACGGGGTAATCCCCGGAGGCTACTCTTCTGTCTGATACAACTATACAATATATATAACTGGGACACTCTATCCACCTCCCGGGGCACTACCAGCTGGATAAACTCCATGACCAGCTGAGAAACCACGATAACCTGAAAAACACACACAGGCAAAAAAAAGCAGCCCCAGAGGGACATGGGATCAACCCCAGTACGGAGAGCAACTGAAAAACAGCAGTAAGATAGCAACAAATAATATGCAAATGCTATGCATGAGAGCAAGGCTACAACCGAAGGCAGGGAACCAAAAGATCTCAAAGGCAAATCATCAACTGGTACAGATCAACTGAACAATAGTGGCCACAGGGTGTGTGAGTACATGGGAGCTACCCACTCATCTCAACACATGGTACCGGATGCACAACAATCACTCAACCTGTCGTTGCCCATCTCATGAGATGTGGGAGCTACCTACTTCGCTCATAGTGGCTAACAGATCCCAGAAGAGAGATGAGGGTCACGCGAGTTTCCCGCTAGGCCTCCAATACAAGCATCCTGGTACACGGAGATCAAGATCACAAGGAAAACTAAACAAGATCTGAGCTCAACATGAATAATGCGTGTATGCAATGTAACCGCTTGCATCAAACAACACCGCAGGAGCAAGCAATAGCAACACAGAAGCACACACAACAGCTCACAAAAAATCTATGCCAAATCCAATGCTGTAAAACAAGCTCACATCCGTACCTTAGTTCTGAAATACAATTACCACAAACGAAGTCCCGAGCAACCAGATCTTAAACCCGCTAAGTCAAACACAAGCAAAAACTCAGGGACGCAAAGCTTAGAGCTACTAACTGGGAACTACAAACTCCACCCGTCCTGTCCTACCCTTCTAACTCAACCAACAGCTCTAAAAAAAAGGTAGGAACTAACACTTACCCAACGAGCTACTATGCAAAGGAGCAAATCTGCGCTTATGGTAACAAACTACACAGATTAGCTTCCTTCGTGATCCTCTCCGAGCTAACCCAAAGCCTGCGAAAGAGGTACAGAAACAACGGTCTTGACAAGAGGATTCCAGTGCTACCACTCTTGCTTCAGTCGAAGTTGTCTACCACCGGCAATAGAAGGAAATAAGCTATGGTGAACGGTAACTAGGGTATCGCGACAGAGTTATCTTTCGAGAAATATTCTAAGTGTCGGGAAGAGATAATGGCGAGACTAGAGTCAAAGTCCTCAACATATACTACTTAAGTCTCCCAGATCTGATGAACAATAGCCACCGACAACTTAGGCTCAAAGCTGATTCCAACTCAGATCTGAGTATCACTCCAGATCTAGACTCTACGCCAAAACATATTTGGAACTTATCCAAAAGGCGTCGCATCGCATCACGCCAGAACACTCAGATCTGACTCGCAAAACCCGCCAAATCTGAAATCTCTGAACCGCACCGATCTACCCTATAACTACAAACCGGGACAATGAACCGGACATGTCCACGTAATACTAAAAACGCTCGCTACTCAGATCTGGTTTCTCCCCAAAATTATGTCGCAATTCTACCCGCGTAGCACTTCCAACACCTGCAACCAAGATAGCACGCGTCCACCAGATTCCAATATCAAATCTGAATGCAACCATCCAGCGCTGACTAATACCCAAATCTGATCATTTCCCATGGAAATTCTCCCACATTCCAGAGCTGTTTCCGAAGCGAATACTGACCCGATAACTTCACCAAGCATACCAGCTCAAAGCTGGTCCATCCCAGATCTGATCAAGACAAATCTGGTCCATGCTAAACCCGATTAATTAACTCAATTAATCCAATAACTTTTGGGTCTCACATTCCACCCCCACTGAAAATAAGATTTCATCCTCGAAATCAAATAACTCTAGATCTGAACCAAAACCTCAACACTGGTAAATTCCACTACGCACAGAACAATTTGCAATTCTATAATACCAACCAAGAGTTCAAGATAGCTGGAACAAACAACACAAACAAAAGTAGCCACTGGAAAAAAATGCAACATCTACTCAAACAGATGAGGACACTCACGTTGCATTTTCTCTTCCAACTCCCACGTAGCTTCTTCTCTACCATGTTTGCTCCACTGAACCATCACTAAAGTAATGGTCTTTTTTCTCAGCTGTTTCTCTTTTCTGTCCAAGATCTGCAAGGGATACTCAACATAGCTCAAAGTCCGATCTAGCTCCACCTCGTCCGTTCTTCGTACATGCGAAGGATCTGGCTCATATCTTCTCAACATAGACACATGAAACAAATCATGCAATGAAGACAGATCTGGCGGCAACAACAGACGATAAGCCAAAGGACCGATCCTCTCAACAATTTCATATGGCCCAACATAACGAGGAGCTAATTTTCCCTTGAGACCAAATCTCATAACACTGCGGAAAGGAGAAACTTTCAGGAAAACTAGATCACCAACCTGAAATTCTAAAGGCCTACGCCTCTTGTTTGCATAACTGTCTTGGCAATCATGAGCAGCTTTCATACGCTGTCGAATCAGATCCACTTGATCTCTCATCTGCAGAACAAACTCTGGAGAAGACAACTGCTTCTCCCCCACTTCTTCCCAACATATAGGCGATCTGCACTTTCTGCCATACAATGCTTCAAATGGTGTCATACCAATCGTGACCTGGTAGCTGTTGTTGTAAGAAAATTCCACCAAAGACAACGAACTTGCCAGCTATCACTAAATTCCATCACAACAGCTCTCAACATATCCTCTAAAATTTGGATAGTTCTCTCATGTTGGATCTGTGTTTACAGATCCAACATCTAAGTTTTGATTCACACAAAATCTGCTTCTATTGTACTAACGCTCTACTTGACATGCACAACTTGCTTAGACTGGAGTAGACGTGAAGATATCCAAGCTAGGACAGTGAGGGGACACCTAATCTGGACTGGTCGAAGATATCTAGCTGGAACAGTAAGGGGACGCCCAAGCTGGTTCGACAGTTTACTTCTAGAAGTGCAGGGAACATCAAGCTGGTTCATCAATTGGATGTTGGAGCAGCACGAAGATCAAACGCAAAGTATGAAGAGCAGTTCAAGCGCAGAATCAAGATCAGAACTGAAGTGCAGAGTTGAATTGCAGAATGCTCAAGTACAGAATAGCTCAAGCGCAGATCAAGTGCAGTGTACAAGAGCAGTGATTGAGTGCGAAGCCGTATACAAGAGCAGTGATCAAGTGCACGCTTGATCATTGAGCACGGCAATAATCAATTCATCATAGAGATCTCAGTCCTTGGGTAGACTGAATCAGAACTGATTTAACAGTGTGCTTGCTGATGATTTGGAAGAGGTGTCTGAATGGATCAAGAGGAAAAGCAAGCAAAATCGGGGCTCGTGACGAGAAGAATAGAGCCCAGCTGGTTAAGGACAAACCAGCTTGAAGATAAGAGGACCGGAGCAGACAAACCAGCTGTCCGTATGATATCTGTGAGAAGCTTGATCTCACAGATATATCAACCAGCTGGTTGGTGATCAGCTGATAATATAGTAAAGCTGGAGCCTCAAAGCAGCTCGAAGAGCAGGAAAGAACAGAACAAGTTCAGCTGCAGACAAAAAGAGGCGCAGATGCAGAAGTTGCTCCAGATGATCAGCTCGAAAATGAGAACAAAGAAGCTGGTGAGGAGAAGGAGAGAGCTCTGTAGGAGCTGATGAAGCAACCAGCTTGAGAAAGAAACGAGCTGAGAAACCAGGACCAGAAAAATCAATCTGCTCAAACAAATCTGTTTGAACAATCAAACGAAGACCAATCTAATTGGTTCAAACTGATTTGTTTTGTCTTGTCCACATCAGGCAAAAGCAAAAAAGAGCTCGAAATAAGCAAAGGCTACATAATCGCCAATGAACAGAGCTCAAATCAAATAAATCCTGCAACGCATTAAATGCAAAGGACATATGCGTCAGAAGACTTTTCAGAACGGCTACATCTTTGTGTCCAACGGATATATCCAAGCAGCGGCTTTATAAACAGGTGCAATGAAACAGATTTATGTGATGCGCCATAACAATGAGAGTGTGTTGTGCGAAGTCCGAACAAAAAATGAAGAAACGCACAACACAGAACCTGGGAAGATAGCAGAAAACCAGCTCGAACAAGGAGCACTTCCCAGAGTGTGTGAGATTTAACTCATTGAGAGATTGTGCTTACACTATAAATTTCACACACACACATTCACTCATATTCGAGAGATGAGCGAAACAGATTAGAGTGAATGTGATTCAAATACTCTCCATTGTAGTCTTTGGACAGAGACGTTAAATAAGTCTAGTTTTCTTTCGCGCTGAGACGTTAAAGAAGTGTGTGTAGCCTTTCTCATTGAGGTGTTAAAGAAGTGAAGTTAGTCACATGCAGCTTGCGGGCTGGTGTGCAGTGTTAGATGCTAGGAGTTCTTGTGGCTGCGGGTCGTAGGAGTGGGTTGCAGCGAGGGTCGTTGTAATGAAAGTCTTCTAGTGGATCCTTCCCGTGGCGGAAGAAGGGGAGATGTATAAGATTGAGCTCCGAACTTTCAGAAACAAATTCAGCGTATCTTTCTTTACTGTTTTCAGTTTTTACATTCATACTCATCCAATATTTGTTTATGTTGTTAAAACTATTTATTTGGGCTTCGAACGATAGAGTGCAGTTTGAGTTATTTTCGCATGTTTTATTTACATTACTCAATATGTATCTCGGTGCACAAAGTATTCTAACACTAAGCTATTGCAGCTCAAGTTTGTTAACCAGATCGTTCAGACGATGTGTCGAGCTGGTCCTAGCTTTCCAGCTGGAACCGGCATGCTTAGCGCTCGCCTTGTTTTAGGCTGGATTCAACTTTCGGCTAAATCCAGCTTGATCTTTGTGAACCCGGCTTCAACTTCTGGTTGAATCCTGCGTCTTGTCATTCGATCTGGTTACACCCTCTAGTACTAGTTATTGATCGAATAACTAGTCATTGCACGTTAATAGAGGGTCCATAAATCGATCCCCAACAAGTGGTATCAGAGCAGGTTGTTCTTGAATAGTTCATTTTCTTCGAAAATATTTTTAAACAGTTTACCATACGCTCTGATATCCGTTCGAAAGCCTGTCTGTGCTACAAAATTTTACGATTTTCAAACCTCAGCATATGGATAGGGGGAGGAATGTTTCTTGATGCTCCTCTGGTCTATATGTATGAAAATTTTTAAGTGGCATAGACTTTTCAAAATCTCATGCATTCATATAGCTTTCGACAAACTGTCTCCCGGACTTAAAATGATTTTATTTCAAAAATAAAATTACCCCATGTTCTGTCAAGGGGGAGTTTTGTTTTAAATATTGAGGGGGAGACAAGGTTTCGAACTCTTTTTGATTCCCACAAAAAGGGGGAGAAATATTTTCAAGCATAAACATACACGCATATGTTTATCCAGATTTTGTGTTGATCAAAAAGGGGGATATTGTTGGATCTGTGTTTACAGATCAGAATCTAAGTTTTGATTCACACAAAATCTGCTTCTATTGTACTAACTCTCTACTTGACGCGCAACTTGCTTAGACTAGAGTAGACGTGAAGATATCCAAGCTAGAACAGTGAGGGGACGCCTGAGCTGGACTTGTCGAAGATATATAGCTGGAACTGTAAGGGGACGCCCAATCTGGTTTGGCAGTTTACTTCCATAAGTGTAGGGAACATCAAGCTGGTTCATCAGCTGGATGTTGGAGCAGCACGAAGATCAAGCGCAGAGTATGAAGAGCAGTTCAAGCGCAGAATCAAGAGCAGAACTGAGTGTAGAGTTGAAGTGCAGAATGCTCAAGTACAGAATAGCTCAAGAGCAGATCAAGTGCAGTGTACAAGAGCAGTGATTGAGTGCGAAGCCGTATACAAGAGCAGTGATCAAGTGCACGCTTGATCATTGAGCACAGCAATAATCAGTCCCAGCTGGTTAAGGTCAAACCAGCTTGATGTTAAGGAGATCAGCTGGAAGCAGACAGAACAGCTCGCTGTATGATATCTGTGAGAAGCTTGATCTCACAGATATATCAACCAGGTGGTTGGCGACCAGCTGGGAATGGAGCAAAGTTGGAGCCTCGAAGCAGCTCGAAGAACAGGAAAGAATAGAACAAGTTCAGCTGCAGACAAAAAGAGGACGCAGATGCAGAAGTTGCTCCAGATGATCAGCTGGAAGATGAGAACAAAGAAGCTGGTGAGGAGAAGGAGAGAGCTCTGCAGGAGCTGATGAAGCAACCAGCTTGACATAGAAACGAGCTGAGAAACCAGGACCAGACAAATCAATCTGGTCAAACAAATCAATTTGAACAATCAAACGAAGACCAATGTAATTGGTTCAAACTGATTTGTTTTGTCTTGTCCACATCAGGCACAATCAAAGAAGAGCTCGAAATTAGCAAAGACTGCAGAATCGCCGATGAACAGAGCTCAAAGCAAATAAAGCCTGCAACGCATTAAATGCAAAGGACATATGCGTAAGAAGACTTTTCATAACGGCTACATCTTTGTGCCCAACGGATATATCCAAGCAGCGGCTTTATAAACAGGAGCAATGAAACAGATTGATGTGATGCGCCATAACAGTTAGAGTGTGTTGTGCAAAGTCCGAACAGAAAATCAAGAAACGCACAACACAAAACCTGGGAAGATAGCAGAAAACCAGCTCGAACAAGGAGCACTTCCCAGAGTGTGTGAGATTTAAGTCATTGAGAGATTGTGCCTACACTGTAAATCTCACACACACACATTCACTCATATTCGAGAGATGAGCGAAACAGATTAGAGTGAATGTGATTCAATACTCTCCATTGTAGTCTTTGGATAGAGACGTTAAACAAGTCTAGTTTTCTTTCGCGCTGAGACGTTAAAGAAGTGTGTGTAGCCTTTCTCACTGAGGCATTAAAGAAGTGAAGTTAGCCACATGTAGCTTGCGGGCTAGTGTGCAGTGTTAGATGCTAGGAGTTCTTGCGGCTGCGGGTCGTAGGAGTGGGTTGCAGCGAGGGTCGTTGTAATCAAAGTCTTCTAGTGGATCCTTCCCATGGCGGAAGAAGGGGAGATGTATGAGATTGAGCTCCGAACTTCCAGAAACAAATTCAGCGTATCTTTCTTTACTGTTTTCAGTGTTTACATTCATACTCATCACATATTTGTTTATGTTGTTAAAACTGTTTATTTGGGATTCGAACGATAGAGTGCAGTTTGAGTTATTTTCGCATGTTTTATTTACATTACTCAATCTGTATCTCGGTGCACAAAGTATTCAAGAACATTGAGCTATTGCATCTAAAGTTTTGTTAACCAGATCGTTCGGACGATGTGTCGAGCTGGTCCTAGCTTTCCAGCTGGAACCGGCATGCTTAGCGCTCGCCTTTGTTTAGGCTGGATTCAACTTTCGCCTCAATACAACTTGATCTTTGTGAACCCGGCTTCAACTTCTGGTTGAATTCTGCGTCTTGTCATTCGATCTGGTTACACCCTCTAGTACTAGTTATTGATCGAATAACTAGTCATTGCACATTAATAGAGGGTCCATAAATCGATCCCCAACAAGTGGTATCATAGCAGGTTGTTCTTGAATAGTGTATTTTCTTCGAAAAATAATTTTAAACAGTTTTACCATACGCTCTGATATCCGTTCGAAAGCCTGTCTGTGCTACAAAATTTTAATATTTTCAAACCTCAGCATATGGATAGGGGGAGGAATGTTTCATGATGCTCATCTGGTCTATATGTATGAGAATTTTTAAGTGGCATAGACTTTTCAAAATCTCATGCATTCATATAGCTTTCGACAAACTGTCTCCCGGTACTTAAAATGATTTTATTTCAAAAATAAAATTACCCCATGGTCTGTTAAGGAGGAGTTTTGTTTTAAATAATGAGGGGGAGACAAGGTTTCGAACTCTTTTTGATTCACACAAAAAGGGGGAGAAATATTTTCAAGCATAAACATACA